>JBCAUA010108294.1:0-19462 GCA_038406235.1 Peronia verruculata
ACAACAACAACAACAACAACAACAACAACAACAACAACAACAACAACAACAACAACAACAACAACAACAGCAACAACTAAACTCAGTGGTTCCGCTCTTTATTCCTCCTTTAGCTAATCCTCCCTAACCTTCTCACTCGTATTTTAACCTTTTCAACACCTTTGTTTATCTCTCCACTTTTAAAGTATCTCTTCCTAACTCAGCTATCCGTCTCTGATCTCTCTCTCGTTTCCAGCCTCATCTTCCAAATCTGTTGCCGCTTGAGTTTCCACCTCTTAACTTTTTCAGATCCCTTCCATTTATCTGTTCAGTTCACTCGCCTATTTCTCGATTTTTCTCTCCTCTTCTACCAGACTTTAATCGCTCTCATTTTTCTTTTCTTTTTTTTTTTTTTTTTGTGCACCCCATTCTTTCTATCTCTGCATTTGCCACCTCTCTCTCTCCCTATACATTACATTTTCAATTATCTCCACTTTCTAGCTATCTTCGTCAATCCCTCACACCCCTGTCTTATCTCTTTCAACCAACTCTTTCTTATCAATGTCTTTATATTCACTCTTCCATTCATCCATCTATCCATCCATCCATCCATCCATCCATCTATCCATCCATCCATGCATCCATCCATTCATCCAACTATCCATCCACCATTCCCCATCTACCCATACAACTATCCATCCATCCATTGCTCTATATATCTGTCTAGCGATCTATTGATCCGCTCATTTGTCCTCCTATTTACAAATCCACCTATCCATTCATTCAACTATCCATCCATCTATCCACACATCCATCTGTTGTTTTTATCTATCTATCCATTCATGGTTCCATCCATCTATCCGTCTAAATATTGCTCCTCCCGTTTTCTATGATCTATCTGTCCATCCATTTATCTGCCCATCTATCAATCCATCCATTAATCTATCCACATCTCTCTCCTCTAAATTGTTTCTTCCATTTCCTCTATGGACAAAACATTGACGTCTATTCTTCCTAGTTGCCACCTGCCCCACCCTCATACTGACTCTTGTCAACCACTCACCTGTGTGCTAATCGAAGTTTCCAAGGCACCACTGACGTCAGGGCTCTCTCCACCAGTGGTAGCAACTCACTGTGTACTGAAAGTATTGCTATTCTCAATTTTAACCCTAGAGATGCCAACAGCTGACGAACGTTGCAGGATTTCTGTAGTAATACCTCTAGGCTAATCACATTAAACGATTTGGGTTTTGGTATTAAAAAAAGAGAAAGAACGATTTACTGACCCTAGAGTCACGGGATATAACTTTGAAAGTGTATATTAAAAATTATTTCAGCATAGCAGAGTAGTCAGCAAATAGTTTTTCTTTGTTTGTTTGTTTGTCATAGAAGTAAAATGCCTTATTTCTTTTTTCATAAGCATCAATATGATTTGAAACAAATGAAACTGGCATCATCAGACTCATTCCATCCAGTTGCACCACATTTTTTGTGATATTTGTCTATGTCCCAGAAGTGACAATTTAGGTCTGTTGAAAGGCAATATAAGTCAAAATTTCTCTTACATTATTGATTTCATGGAGAGTCAAAGATTTCAGCAGTTGACTATGTCGTGAGAAGGCTATCTGCTCACAGTCAATACTGAGAAGTTTAATATGAAAACTGGAAAATCACACGAGGTTTAGTAATCAGATTCAGGTTTTGAGAAAACTTAACTGTTTGGTTACATTCCCTGTGCTTTTGGTACAAATGGAACTAGACTTTTGATATTTATGTACCTGTGTGTGTGTGTGTGTGTGTGTGTGTGTGTGTGTGTGTGTGTGTGTGTGTGTGTGTGTTAGAGAGGAGAAGGGGTGGAGACGAGACAAGATAGGCGGCACGAGGATGTTTGTTTGTGTTGGGTTTTAAAGGCACATAAACACAATTATATCGTGCCAAACACTTTAAGATAAGACACGTTTACACGTCAAACAAAGGATGGTTGGGTGGAGTGGAGAAAGTTCCGAGAAGAAATCAATGATCTACTTTTTCAGCAGGCTGTTTTTGCCCTTTGCCAAGTATAGGAGGTATAATACAAGCACTGTAGAAAAAGAGAAAAATCAACTTGGAAAAATATCCGAATAAAGAAAAAAAAAATCATCACAGGGTGAATTTTCACAATTTTTGGTTACTCATGTTTCAAATAACAACAACAACAACAACAAAAAAGCTTTTCTTCTTCTTTAGATTGCTAGTCTTATACCGTTTGTACTTGACAAAGGCAAGTTCTTTATTTGACGGTTAAAACGGCCCATTGTCTGTGAACAAATACAACCGCCTGACCTAAGACAGACAAGTTCATCTTCCTCTACAGAAGAAGTCGGGACAAAACAATATACCGGTAGTTTCTTATGATATAGACGTAGTCTGGAGAGGACTTCAAAGGCAAATTGAAATGGATGGCCAAATCTGGGTCTCAGTGTTAATGACGAAAAGCAGATAAATCAGACATGACGTGATTTGTCTCCTCCTGTAATTCAATCTGACTGACAGTATCATCTTTTCGATACGTAGAGTAATTAAAATAGTAATTAGTTTCCAGTTGAACCCGCCCGTCTAAAGTTGCAGAAGAGAGTTATAGAATACGGAATACAAGTGAGCGCTAAAATGCCATATGTTTGAACGCTGTGTTTATCGTCAGTCATTTCAGAATCAGTTTTAAATCCCGGGCTATGTAATAAATGTATGTCATATTCAGCAGCGCACAGGAAACTTGACTTAGAAGTCTTAGAGGTCTTTAGTCCATCTCATTATTGAATGTCTCAAGCAATGTTGTCTGTCACATAGAATATAACCATTTTATAATCCTGCAACTTTTACAAGCATGTTTACTCACTGCCCTAATTTAGTTCTTTATGGAGTGGTTTGTTTGTTTGTTCGTTCTTGCATTCGTTCATTCGTTTGTTTGTTTTGTTTGTTTGTTGTTTGTTTGTTTGTTTGTTTAGAATATGCTGCTTCATTCTAGAAATTTAAACTTTATTCGTTATGTCAGGAACTGATAATGATTTGAGATTAAATCTAGATCTAGGGCTTGACTTAAATCATGATTGATATAATCTAGAAAAGAAATCTAGATGGAATTTGATTAGTTTTTAAAATTTTTCTTTCCCTGAAGTCGGTGGGGATTAACCAATTAGTAACACTAAAAAGTCTCCTCAATAGCAATAAGACAATCTTCTTGCAGTAAGTTCAAATGCTGTCATGAACTAAATACCAATTCAGTTACAAGCCGAAGCAGGCCATTTGTAATCTACATGCACATGCCACCTGTCATAGGTTGGGTGCAGTGGTTCCGATTATATCACGGTGAAAGTTCGAGACAAGCAACTCTTATGGTTATGGTTTTTATAAGCTTTTCAACCTCCTGTAGTGGTGGTTATCTCAGCTGTCCACAACCGTGGTCAAAAAATAACATAACACTATTGTGTTATGTGTACACAGTGATTAAAGCAACTTTTACATGTATGAAGAGATCTTGTAACGTTCCTTTGCATAGCACAGTTTTTGGTTCATTTTCTCAACAGCTCTAACTGACTTGGATCACGGTGGAATAACCTTGACGTTCACGATAAGAGACAAGTTTTTGATTAACTTGCAAATCCAAGAGGAGCATTATAATTAATTTAAAGAATTTGAAATGCGACACGATGAGATCAGGCACTCGTCAGACCTTGGCGACCGGAAAAATCACGCGCTTTTCAGCAGCGAATGAATTTTCAACGCAGTTTTCTTCTTCTTCAGAGACCCCTTTAATATGAATCTAAAAAAAATGCATACCAGAATTAAACTTGCTGGAATAGACTGAGTAAAATTGTAATTTAGTGGCATGACCTAATAAGGATTAATAATGTATAAGGATTATCGAAAATGGTCTGTCATTTTCTCCCTCAATTTACAGTAACACAGGTCATCATTTTTAACTACCGAATCTCGACTTCTACTTATGGTAGAGCAAATTTTTGTTACACACAGAAAGGGAAATGAATAATCTTCCCAGTGATACCAATAACTCCATACACATGTACTTAACATTTGACCGGAGCCTGATTTCATTGTGTCGCATCTCATTTTTCTTCCGGTTTCTCAGACTGGCTTAGCTTACCTTGGCTTTGGTCCGCCATCATGACGTGCATTTACCAGCCGCTGTTCCTTTGCACTGATAAAACATGGCATATCTCCACGCTGTTTTACCCAACGAGACACATCAGTTCTCAACGTTTGTTGTTGTTGTTGATGATGATGTTGTTGTTGCTGTTGTTGTTGTTGTTGAAGTTGTTGATTGTCACAAAGCAAGAGTGTATCAAAGAAAATCCCAACAATCTGGGATCATAGATCACTTTTATATTTAGTTAGTATCTAAATGTAGTGGATAAAACATCAAAGTGTAAACAATTTTGGTAGGACTTTAACAAAAACAGTTGGATGAACCCAGTGTGAAAAGAATATTGCCATCACAACATAAAACCACAAGAGATCTGATTTATTAAAAAAATGGTATTATATACGTAGAACACATGAACCAATATATCAGAAGAGTATTACCATCATCTTACATACATGAGATTTGTATGAAAGTGATTGATGGTATCATTTGGGTCTACTGTTATGATGAGAAAGCGAGACTGGTGAACGCTTGTTTGTTTGTTTGTGTTGGGGTTTAACGACACATCAGCACGATCACGGCTATACTGTGTCAAACACGGCAAGATACGTTTTCACGCCAAGAAGAAGAGAGGAAAGAAAGCGGGACAGAAGACAGGAGCAAGGACAGAGAGAAGAGATTTCTCCCCTGGAATGTCGAGGATGGCACTCCACTGGAGACACTCCACCGATGGAGGGCTTACACCGCCTGCAGGTGGGAGCAGAGAACCTACTTATAAACCACTGGGCCCCGCGGGAGAGATTGGTGAACGCCTCATGAACATTCCAGAACTTTCAGAAATATCGTGTCAGAAATAATACTCAGTGAATCATAAGTAAGCGGACAGTCGATGCATGCTTATTGTCAGTTAAAATGAACGTATCTTTATGGACTGTCTTTTTATCGCTTACTTGACAGAGGAAAATTGTTGGACAGAACTAAAGCTTTTGTTTGATACATCTTTAATTTAATAATGTATGACCTAACCATCTATAAATATTACCATTTGGATTAAAACTTTTATGACTGAACAGTTTCTTCTAACTCTCCCGTTATTATAATGCAGAAAAAAGGGAGGGGGGGAGGAGTTGGAGATTCAATACTAAAATGATGTTTCTAGGACACAAGAAGAGCGTAATTTTCCAGGAATCTGATTGTTTCTTGCCATTAAAAAAAAAAAAAATGAATGAAACAGAAAAATGGGACGATCAGTGCAATACAAGACTGTTGCAACAAAATCTCCTAGGATGTGTGATGGGAAATATGGGAGGATGAGAGGCAAAGGAGATGACATTTAAAAAAAAAAATGTTAATAATGAACAATGTTGCCAAACATTATTCTGAAAAAAAAAAAATCATGTCTGAAAAAAAAAAAAACAACTTCAAAACTGTGTTTCTCCTGACTGAAAACCTATTAAAATATGGCAAAATAAAAGCGTGGATGAAAAAAAAAAAAAACGCACACATTATTTTCATTATCTGATATAACTTATATAATTTACAGAATTAACGTGTATAACCTGATGTAAACATCTTAAAACATCTTATCATAATTTGCTCGGCGACGATGACCCAGTTTGTCTGCATCAGTACAAAATCTAGGAAAGGGAAAAATAATGAAGATGGAAAGGCAAGAACGAGAGGGAGAAGAAAAGCATGGAATAAAGAACACTTAGCTTTCTATTACATTCGAAATAAACAGTGCCATTTTCACTGAATATAGGGGGGCCTACATTTTAATTACAGTTTTTGTTGGCTTTAATGATCCTGTTATAAAGTCGGACTTTGCTGCATATTCCCAAACATAGCACAACAACAACGACAACAACAGCAACAATAACAACAAACAAACAAACAAATAAGAAAACATCAAAGCAAATGACAATAATGCAGAACGAGATTCTGTGATTTCTATATGAACTAAACTGACGGGTGGAACTGGAACAAGTAGGAATTCACAAAATTACTATAAGCTCTGAAGTAAGCTTATAAGAAGACCTGAATGTATTGACAAACTGATTATATGCGGAGTAGCTGGAAAAGTGAAGCGAGCATTTCGACAGAAAGCTTTATCTGCCATCTTGTGTGTTTTATAGTGTTTTAGATAGACACAAGCCACGGTACATAGTGAAGCTGATATTTCGTTTTTGTTTATTTTGTTTTGTTTTGTTTCTTGGTTTTAAAAGTATTTAAACCACGTATTATTTTTACTTTTTCCCCCACTCATTGTAGATGATTTGATAGAAAATACAACTTTCAGCGTTAACTTGAGGTTTGACATCCCCCCCTTCCCCGCTCCCCAAACCAACCCCCACTTCCCCCCCCCCCCCTTTATTTTCAATCATCATGATGCACATCAGAAAGTAAAAGTAAAAAGAAAAAAATGTACATTTGAAAAACAATCTACAGAATGAAATAAATAACAACTATATAAATAATAAACAACAAACAAATAATAATTACATAGCAAATAAATGATGGGTCAAATAAACAAGTTGTCAGTAAATAAGTGACCAGATATTTAAAAAAAAAACTAGAAGCAACTGGACACCTGAAGAACAATATTAGAACTTTCATAGGATCTAACATGATCATTTAAAAATATACAGATACTGTAACTAAAATCTCGGTCTATGCAAATCTAAGAATCTTGCTATACCTAGACATTATTATTACTTCTGAAATGTATGCTTATCAGGGTATAATTTAATGATTTTTATTCTAGGTTAAAACTGGAGCTCTCAACGTGGCAGCCGACTTGTACCTTCTCAGAAAAACTGAAATTGAAAAGAGGCGTGACTGCCTTTGCTGGCTCTGTCATGATGATGGGTTTTAAAGATATTAGACTCAAGGTAGAGATTCTACTATGTGGAAATAAGTGCCATAAAATTGCTTTATCATTATCATTATTACTATTATTTATAAAACAGAAAAAAAACCTGTCCAACCGGCAACTGACTAAACAATTTAAGAAAAGCAAATAACACATATAAATATAACTTCTTTTTGCTGTTGAAAGTGAATGAAGCCGAATTTGCAAGTCAACTTGGCTCTTCTTCAGGGCAACAAAGTAAACATCATTATTACCATTATTATTATTAAATCATTATTACTATTATTATTATTATGACTGATCGGAAGGGAAGGGCGATGGGAGAAGGGGGAAGGGGAGGGAGGTGTAAGGATACTGGAGCATTTCTGCCTCGGTTTCGCCTCCGTTTAAAGAGAAAACGAAAAACTCTATCGAGATCCTAATATTGTGGCAGAACAATAATTACAAATCCTTTGTTAGAACAGCTTTCAAGAACCAGTTTCTAAGAAGAATAGTGAAGATCCACTGGACAGAAATGGCTGCCAAGGAAGACTTTTGAAAAGTTATAATTACTAAGCGATTGAGAATGAATCCAGATAAATAAATTACAAGGGATTGATTAAATCCTAGAAGCATCAGGGTCCCGATCCCTTAAAATAGTTATATGTCTTTTTCTTTTGTTCAAATAAGTGATTTAAGTATAATTTGATAACAGTTCATAATTATAAGGAGTCTCATCTTACAATACGTCCTAGTTTCCAAGATCACACAAATCTTGTACCTTAACTCTAGTGGTGTTGTCTGGCAGTAAATGGTTAAACCTGGTGAATCAGCATTGTCAGGACAAGGATAAATGTTAGAGCTGCAGGAAACAAAGTCCAGAGGTAGGCCAGGGTATGCATAGGCATAATAATAACTATCTATCTATCTATAATTATAAGATCGAGTCTGGCATTGAAGACACACGACTGGAGACATGAAAGCATAAGGTATAGGAGATTTTAGATATCTATTTCTGGATCTATGATCCAGTGGAGGGTTAAAGATTGGTGGAAATGATGATAATTTGTAAAGAAAAAACTTTATTCGTTCTCAAAAGGAAACTGCATTTACAGTTGATAAGACATTAAGTATACATGCAACAGACATATGTCTCCCTCGGCCAGTCGAAATGAGTTGTAAGCTGCTGGGCCAAGACCGAGAAATCGGGGTCTGATTGTGATGAGGAGGGTCAGACATCAATTTTTTTTTTTTAAATTTTTTTTTATTGAATTAAAAAAAAATCGATAGTGCATTCATTTCTGAACAAAACAGTATCAGTCTTACCCTCGTTTGAGAAATATTTCTACATTAAAATCGGGTTTTCGTGAGATAGGTATGTAGTTTTATGCATTCGACAGTTCATTTAATATTTCATTTCATTTACGTGGATTTTCTCTGAATTTCGGTCATTGCTGGGATCCCCCGCTTGTCTCTTTAAACTGCAATATCTCTGGCTAGAACAAAGCTTTGATTCTAATCCCAGGGTGGACTGCGAGAGGTTACTCTTAGCAGCCTGCATTGTCGTGTATATGTGTGTTTGGGAGTGTCCTCTTTACAAAGGAACTGTATCTCTATTACAGAGGGAAGTGTGCAGTAGCCTAACCTATCAGCCTCCGAGCCGCATGGCTAAGTCGCATTTGGACTATCACTGCCATAATTGGAGTTGTTGAGTTAAATCATTCCAAGTATTTGTAGCTAGCATACAAACAAACTCAGGAGTTTGAATAGCATATGAAAATGAAGATATATAAATCAGTTACCAGGCTGCCTAAATATCCGTATCCTTAGTGGAGCTGTAGTGAGAAAAGCCTTGAGATAATTTCTTTAATATGTCTTGGTTTGAAAATAAACACTGTTATTCAAGTTAAAATGAAGTTATCTTTAGTTGTGGTTATTTCTGTATTTTTGAGTGAGATTTACAATCTGTGTTATTATCAAAGCATTGTGAATTATGAGGAACAACTTCCTCTTTAGAGATAAAAATGTAGTTGTATTATATCAGACTTGGGTAATGATGCACCAGTAGTGGAAATCACCTTAAATATGACCAGGTGTTAGAATGACCTAAACTTCCACTGCTTTCTCTTGATATAGTTGGTAACATGTAAGACACAGAGGTTATGCTGTAAATATAACTCAGTTTGTAATGATTATGCAGAAGGGGTCTGAAGTGATGCGGACCATGTTGAGACTGAGTGAAACGAAGACTGTACCTTCAGATCATGAAAGTTCACCCCTGAGTCTCACAGAGGTAAGTTAGTCATTACCATAACCTTCATTTACCTCCTGACTACTCCTGTTGTCGTAGCTAGGGGCACTAGTAAAGATAAGTTTACCAACCTCCTTATGTTCTTTTTGTCCTTTATGGGGTGATCATATTGTGTAGTAAATAAGCCTGAAAATTCATAGTCCATTAGATTTTGGAAACTTAACACTTGTATTTGTAAAAATTTAAGAAATTCCAAGCAGAAACTGAATGGGAGAGTGGATAATACAACATGAATTTCCGGCTGTGTTTGTGGACAGCAATATCAAGAGGAGGATAATTGTTATAACTTGAACATGACAGCTATGTTATTCTTTAGGTGTTACACAGTGGTAATAATATAATTTCACTGACAATATATCGATTTTTTAAAAGAAGATTCTTCTGTGCTAAGAATGTGTATGAAAAGCATACATACAGTCTTCCTTTCCTTCTAATTCCTGAAGACAGTTAACAATATCGTTTTAAAGTTCCTACTAAAATATTAAAAAAGCTTCTTTCAGTTTTTTTTTTTTTTGTCCACATATAAGCACTGACACTGAGTCAACAAATTTCCTTTTATGTACTTAATACAACTTACAATCTAATGTAAGGTATTTACAATGAATATGTCCACTTACTACTTTTTTTTTCAAAATCAATTTCTCATCAAAGACAAAGAAACTGAGCAACTGATAGATTCACTAGCATGAAATATATTATCTGCAGATTTTTCTTTTTTTTTTTTTGTTTTTTTGTTGACAATTTCATGTGCTTTTTTTTTCCCATATTTTTGTCCAAAGTTTTCAGATTTTCTTAGTTTAATGCCTGTGTTATTAGTGAAAATCTGTGGTAAGGGGGAGTGGTTTCTTGTGAATAGTACTGAGAGAAAAAATCAGGGTGAAATATATTTCTTACAAGAGATGTTCCATCTGAAATGCAATATTTCAATACACTTAACCCTACAACTGCGCGTCCTGTGTTTATACGACAGGTATCTAGATCCTTGCATGCGATGCCTGTGTTTATCCGTGGGGCCTCCTCGCTGCGCTGTGAGATATTTCTCACCATGTCCCTTAAACCTGGGGTTTATCAGCCTCAGTTTTGTCAAAAGTATCGCCATAATAAGTGTGCGCAGCTCAACAGACACTCCTTCACAAGATTAGATCTAGATCTAATAGAACTGTGATAAATTCCATGCCCAAAGATGAAATCCTCTTGAACAGAAGAGATGAACAGAAATCAAAGGCCACATGGCCCACTCAAGTGGTCGGAACTACAATCAAAAGAAACTACATATATGTATGAAGCAAGAGAGTATCAAATACATGCAGTCTTTTTGTTTATATCATGATGAATAATAATGCAGACTCCCTTGACCACTTGACCCACTCAACAAGTTTCGCATTGACCATCGATCAAGCTGTTGAAAGTACAAGTGAGCTATAATTGCTATGAGTGAAAGCTGAAGTAGCCTATGTATCTATTAGTTTATATATCAGATAGCTTTCTTGTGCTCTCACTCTTGACTCTTTGCCATCAATAGATCATTATTTTTTTTGTAGTCACTGCTGCCCCATCAACTTCAGCGGTCTGATCTAACAAGAGTAATCTAAGAGCATGTGGTCAGAGGGATGATAGCTTGCAGTTTACACTGAGATTCTGTAACACAATGTAAATATACATCCCCATGTGAAGTGGTTTCATCCAAGCAATTACATCAGGTTATGAGAAAATCTCTCATGGGAATGGCCTGTGGGAGGAGGGGTGAGAAAACTGGCACCCATATGAAATTGGCATGTCCTTGTAGATAATTCTCATCTCCTACTATTGGCTAATTGCAAATGTTATTACATGTGAAGAAAGGGTGGAGTTAGGGGAGGGATTTGAGGAAAACACTGGTCAGTAATGTGATCAATCTGGGCCTGAACTGTGTCACTTCGAAGCCAAAGCAGAGTCTCTATCGTCAAAGCAAACGCAGTACTAGCACCAAGATCCAGATTGATAAGTCTGGCAAGGCATGCTGCAGGGTGTTGGAGCCCGTGGGCTGGGTGGCAGCTCTAGAGTTAAGATTCATTGATGTGTTGAATTATTGTGTCAGTGGTGTTGGTTCCCCTACTATATCTTTTTTCACATGCAACTAAATTTTAAAGTTATTTCATTTTGGTACAAAAAGATACTATAGCAATGAATGATTTTGTTTCTGAAAAAAATGGATACCAAATAAATGCTTTGGTGAACTGACATGTAAATCTATTTTTGTTCATCATCTTAAGCAGTTTGACATTTTATTTTGCAGATTCACAATGCTATGCCAAGAGATAAGATGATGCAGAGAAACACAGTGGAACAATATTTGAAATGCTTATCAGAAAATTGTGTAAGTTAACATTTCATTAACTTAACTATTTCTGTTTACTGATTTTGAAATGAAAACTCATTGCCTCAGTGTGAATATAAAAATGGAAATGCTCAATGATGTGTCTCTTTTGATGAGAATAAATGACAAATACTGTAGTCATAATTTACATTCAATATTTCCAGTAGTTGCTTGCCTCATTTTTCCACCAGTACCTTGTCCATTTGTATTCTGCATACCATCTCTTATCTGCCAACTAATTTTTTTGTGTGATTTGCATCCACTCTTTTTCAGTCCAATTTTGTAAGCAAGGCTGGAGACAATGGAGGAGGCTGCTACAAAATAAGTATCCTTTGCAGATGAATTATGAACTAATATGGCAGTGGCATTAATCTCGTGAACATCGCAGTATATGTTTTTCATAATCTGAGATTATAAGCTGTTAAGGGATAAAGTTTACCATTTTCTGAGTTAGATTCATTGGATGTTAATCTCAGAATATCAGCAGTTTTATGTATGACACAAAGTCAACAAATTTGGGTTTTCTGAGACATTGTTGCAAAAAGAATCTTTTATGTTTGTGCATGCACATGCTTATGCCTTTTAGACCGCTTTCTGTAATGCAATTCATTCTTTTAGTTTAAATTTGGTATATTTTAATTAACAAAATGAAGAGTGAGATGTGGCTGCAGTGGATCACGGCGAGAACTAGGCTTTACTGGTAACGTTACTAGCCTAGGTCTAAGTTTGATATTTGGTCAATATTTTTACGTTTGGCACACTTCATATTGAACCTACACAGTCTAGAGAAGTTGCATATGGAGGTTAATGGTTGGAACAGAGCTCCACTTCTTTCAAATACAGTGGAGCCCGCGAGATGTCAACTCACTTAAAGTAAATTCTCAGTTCAGTCAACTTGTTCCGTCTTTTGACTTTCTATTTCATTTGTCTTATTGCTGATAATGTCAACGCCTTCAGAGTGATTTCTCCTGAAGTCAATTCCAAACGACCTATGCTGGCCTACTGCAGCTATAATTGTGAGGACAAAAAAAAAAATGTCAGAGAGATCGGATGGAGAAAAGCCTTTGTTACAACACATTATATTATAGCCTGTGGGCTTATCACTGTTCGTTATGAGAGGATGCTTGGCGCTCTTCACCTTTCTCACACTGGCGGGGATATACAAACATACGCCCACACAGCAGCACCACACTTGGCTCTCCTTCACCTTCTTGCATGCGTTGGCGAGTCAGCGGACACACACTCAGAAAGCTGACCACCTTGATACACACACACACTACTCCCAGTGACTCAGTTCCATGCTTGGCCCTCCTCATTTGCCTCGCGTTGGTGAAATACACAACTATATCTACCCACACTCTAATTTGTTGACACACACAACGACAGTGCAGACGGGTATTGTGCCTGATGTCAGTCACATCTTAGATCATGTTTATTTCTATACCTACATTCTGCGCTCACCATGACCAGGATCTAGTCAACTTTTTATTCTTCAGCTCTTAATCAGAATGTCTGAGAAAAAATACAGCATTCTCAATCAAGTTGAAACTTCTTAAACAATCACAATGTTGACTCAAGGCACTACTACTTGTACTAGCTTAGGATTAGAAGGGGAAGCCCTAAGGGCATAACCCTATAAATATACAACACATATTTTGACTACTCCATGCATACCAGAGATTTTGTTCCCTGAATATGGATAATGTCAACCTTGCCTAAAGTCAACACTTTTTCAGTCCCAAGGGGTTGATTTTAAGGAGATTTCTGTGTATGATTCTAAGCAGATTTCTGTGTATGATTCTCATGACATACATGTAGTTCAAAAAGAGCTAATAATCTTATAATGTTGATTGGCAATCTTAGGTATTTTTGTCCGACTGTTCATTTATTTATTTATTTATTTTTTTGTGTGTGTTAATGTGTAAATGCAGGAACTGCTCTTTTTTAGATCACAGCATAATTTAAAGTCATGTAATGAAAATGTCAGTCTGCATACATAATTATTTGTAAACAGTGCTTGCTTGCTGTGGCATTTGCTATTTGTTGTCAGTTTCATTGTTGCCCTTTAGATCAGTTGTGAAACATGCATAGCCATCCATTTGTAATATTGCTCAATTTGTATTTGTCATTGGTTTGTGCAACTTAATGTGAAACAGATTTTTTTAAAGCCATGAAAGCAATCTGCATTTCTCAAATTGAAACAGTTGTACTGGAAAGGTAAGTTGCACTAGATGATGTTACAATGCTCATGGTCCCTATCACTGGTGTAAATATAATTTGTAACAAGACAACAGATTTACTACATCAACCTTTCCTAGTTAGAAGATTTGCATGTTTAAAAGATTCAGTCTGTTTTTATTCACTTTTTAAGAATTGTTTGTTTGTTTGTCATGGATATGTATATTTGTGCATATCATCAACTCTGCACAAGAGGCCTTCACTAATAACTTGAATTACTCAGTTCTGGAGCTGTGCCACTGATATTTAACTAATCCGTAGTTTGCCATTTTCACTATTGTAGTGAATAGTTGCAACTTGCAAGGCATTTTCAGTTCGGACCAAATATCAGTATGAAGTTGTGTTTTTTTTTTTTCCCTTCTTCCATAATCATATTAGAGCTTGTGTGGTTTCTCAGTGCATGTATTGGTTTGTGAGGGATTTGTCATTTATTTTTCTTTTAAATTTAAATACAGTAGTCTCCGAATACAAGCACTCTGAATATAAGCATACTCCGCTGTGTCCTGTGACGGAGTTTTTACTATATAATTTATACGCATGTAAGCACGCTCACTCCACATACAAGCACACTTAGCAAGTGAAAACTAAGTGAAAAAAACAAAAAAATAAAATTCAGCTAGCAATATGAGCTACAGTGGACCCTCCGAGTTAAGACCCTCTCTCACTTACGACTCCCTCTCGGTAACGACCTAAAATTGTATGACAGAACGTTTTTTCTATTATGAGGGACCTTTGAGTAGCAACTTCCTCCCAAATCCGACATACGACCCACTCTAAACCTCTTTTTGTGTTATCCCGTCACTCCGAATTGCGACCCACCCGCATGTTTTGAGCCCGTTCTTTGTCATCCATCAGTGTGACTTATTACAGTGCATACCGTAATCAAGGCGAGCCTCCCGACTCTTGAGTCTAGTGGCCACACCCGCATGTTGAGGGGAGGGGGGGGGATCATTGCCACCTCTTAGTTCGGCGACCAAGTTCCCTGCTGTGAGAAACACAAAGGCCAACTACCCGGGGTTTTCTCAGGGGTAATGTAAGGTCCGCATGTGAACCGCGGTGCGGCCGGCCCCATATCAAAGACGATCGCTGACGCTACGTTTCCTACAGTTCTTACATGCACTTGCAAGGCGGTACAGCACATTGCAGGTACCGGTATTTGACGCGCTCATGCCGCCTGGACAATCTTTTTGTCAGAAGAAACTGGTCCACATTGAGCGTGTGTAGTGTGGTGTAGGCTTAGTAGAGTAGAATGGGGGAATTTTTGAAGTATAAAGTGTAAATTGTTACGTTCCCTGTCTCTCTCTGCATATATAAGCAAGCTTTTCAGCTCGTCCTGCTACCGTGCTGATATCCGGAGACTACTGTACTCCAGTTGTTTTTTGTATGTTTGTTTATTTTTTTTTTTTTTTAGGTTTGGATCAAAGGCTCTACGCATGTTCCGAGTTTTGCTGGCAGAAAAACAAATAGAACAAAAGCAGGTAATCAGAATGCTGTACATTTTGAGAGTAGATTAGATCCCTGTGAAATGAGTCTTACACAGCCTCTTTCATAATCTCCTGCATCACTGAAAGATGAGAGATTTTAACTGGCTGTTTTATTTACAATATTACATCTTCCAAGTACACTCTAGTAAAACGCTATGCTGTGATTGTAATTATCATCAAATTCATAACAGTATCACTTGAATCTTTTCTTAGTGGTTTTGACAAAACTCAACAAAGTTATTTTGTCTGAGTCAAAGTACAATTCAGATAAGAGGAAAAAGAATACAATTTTTGTTAGCTTTCTAATTGGAGATGTTACATTACGTTCTGTAATATGTCTTTCAGGCTCCTAGTGGAGGTTATCTCGAGAAATTGGAAATATTCTCTGGAATTTTGTTGCCAATGATGTGGGTTCACATGCCCAAAATAATATGGGCAGTTGTGCTGTGACCGTAGTGCTGTGACATAATGTACATGTTGTTCTATCTCCCACTTCTTTCATTCTTCACAGTGCAGTTTTATAACACATGCTCATCATATTTTTAGCACTGAAGTTCGTTTGGTGTATTGTTGTTGTCCTTGTAGGTTGAAGAGCGAGCCATGTTGCCACCTAAGGAGGCTAAAGAATTGCTTTATAAGATGTTTGCTGAAAACTTTGTCACGCTTACGGTAATATTTTTGTTGTGATTGTAAGATAAGACAAACTTAATTTGTCTTGAAAAGGAAATGTCATTCACTATGATTCGCACTAGTCACAGATGATGAGGCAAAATATTTGTAAGAAACATTGACACTTACATGCAGACAAAATGTCATTAATTAATACCATCAGAAGAAAGAAGACTCAGGAAGCATTGTCTCAGCTTGAGAGGTGAATTGCTTATGGCAGAAATTCATTACACAGTAATGCTCACGAATAGAAGTTCATAGTTGTGCATGATATTGAGACAATTGCTTTTTTTTTTTTTTTTGTCTGTTTGTTACGCTTTATTTTTCAACCTTCTCAAAAGAATTGGCATGTTAATGTTATATTGCACTCTCTTTGAAGTGAACCAGCTTCTTTTAGAGAATTATTATGCTGTTTCTTTTCATTGCTTTTTTTTCAAGCTCAAAGTTTTACTAGTGCCTCATGCCAATTTTAACATTATAACTGTTACAATTACAGTTATGTCAGTGTGATTCATTATATGAGATAAACCACAAATATATTTACAGCGTGACTGGAGAGTCATTATTCTGAAATGGAGATACCAAAGTGCTGAAATTTACTTTCATCTCCTGTCTTACAAAAGACCTCCCCAAAGCTTGGTTATAAACTTTAAACTCACATCCATCATTTCTGAGCGTATCCTCGCTTTCTCTAGGCAAAAAAACAAAACACATGTAAAACCAAGAAAATATTTGTCATCTGACTTTATTTTTCTTGATTGTAATGAGTAGATTTGTTTTCTGACTGGGGCAAGTTTTGAACGTATATGATACGTATACATGTACATGTATGTGATTTTTAATAAGAGTTTTAATAACATTCAGACAAACTACTGTATGACTATAGTGTAATTCAGTAACCTATGACAGATTATGCCACGGAGACTTCTGAAAGCCATCCACTGTTTTCTTGGACATTGATTTTTTTATTTTTTCAGGAGCTTTCAAAGACACCTGACCATGCCCCTGCTCGCACATTTTATTTCTTCAATGTGAATTTAATTCAGGTTTCAAGGATGCTTCTTGATAAATGCTACCAGGTACATGTATTAAAATACTATTCTATGAATGCCTTGTCTCTTTGTGTTAGAGCAAGATGGTCCTCTACGCAGTCTTAGATTTTCTTTTTCTTTGCTGCATTAAAAACTGTATTGCATTATGTATATTTTTGCATGTCTGTGAGGACATCTCTATTATGAGTGAAATCATATTCAGAGGCTGACAAGGATTTTCTAGCGAACAGAAAATGTCCATTTTATATTTTTATAGCAGTATGTATATCAAATATTGTTGGCAGTATGTCAAAGGGGTGAATAGGTAACAACCTCTGTACAACGAAAAGCCGAATAGATTACAACCTCTGTACGATGAAAAGGTGAGTCCTGAACTTCTCTGCATGATGAAGAGGTGAATTAGTCAGATAATTTATTGACTGATTCACCCCTTTGTCATGCAGAGAAGTGAAAGGTTCGCCTTTTCATCATTAAGGGATTGTTACCTATTCACCTCTTTGTCGAACAGAGTACAGTCGATGACAGAAACTGAATAACTTCTGATATACCTTAACTTGAACATATCATGAGCTCAGTTCTCTGTTGCCCTATCTCCATTTTTCACATTTTGAGAAAATTGCTGTAATATGTTCAGCAACTGTTTTTGTACATAGGAGATAGGAAAAAAAAATGAGTTTCAAAATATACCTGTTTGGGCAAGTGATAGGTGAAATGACTACAGTATATATGGTAGATTTACTATCCCTTTTTCACATGACATATATATCTCCAGATCACCCAAAATGGAGATAGGATAACAAAGAACTGAGCTCGCGATATGTTTCTCCTTTTCTTTTGACTGTTGCTGGGATAAGAATGTTGAATGAGCAAAATTATGCTATTGCTGAGACATGAAAAATGAATGCTGTTTAATAGTTTCGTTGCTATTCTTAATTCAAGTAAGTGTATTCATGCATATTTTGTACTCAGTATAAATGTCAAAGGGCCTAGTTTTTTCTAAGTCAGCCAAATATCTCTCCAGGCATTGGCCAATGTGATGATCAAGCGACAGAAATGCATATCAGAAAACAAGTAAGTTTGACACCTTTGTGCAAATGACTAGTAGTGCGTTCAAATTATTAACGGTAATTAGTTGTTGATTTCATATTGTGAGCAGATTGGTTAAGGCAGGATGTCTTGGTAAAATGGGTTTCCACATATGTCATTGAAGACTATAAGTGATATTATTATATAACATATTTCTCTCTCTCTCTCTCACTACTATACTATATTAGACCAGTGGAAAATAAGCTGACTCATGGATATACATGAATCATGATGTATCTGTTTGCAAATAAGTTAAAAATTAGACGGATGTTGATGGGAGATTACAAAAAAAAATGTGTTCCAAAGTTCACATGTCATGTGTATGATGTTTCCCACTGACCCTGTCTTCTCCTTGTTTATTAGACGATTGCTTGACAAGCAGGATAGAGTTGAGGCCATTATTGCATCCTTGGATGCTGAGGGAGCCACAGACCAGAAGGAGGAGGTAGAGCAAATGGTCACACCAAGTGAAAGGAGACAGTTGCAGAAAATCAGTGAAGCAACAAGAAGGTTGGTTCGGAAGCGTTATGCTTTCTAAATTTATACTTGTTAGAGGAATTTTCTTATTCTTTTTATTCAAGGCTTAAGGAGTCCTCCAGTCTTTTTTGTTGTGATGCATGCCGTTCTTATTACTTGGAGAATATCATGTAATGATTTGTGGGAAACTATGTTTGGCGACATGGTTTTCCACATTTTAAAAATTTAAATTTTGTATATCAGTGCACACACATATATTTTTTATCTGAAAGACTGAGAAAAAAAAAATTGGAGTAGTACAGAGAGCAAGCACAGTGTAATTCGAATCTTCCTACTATTTACATTTATACTGAATTGTTCTATGAAGCATACCTTATAAGAGGAGTATTCTCCCAGTTTTTTTTTTTTAGTAAAGACATTAAATCATGCCATCATTGACATCATTAAAACAGCTTGATCATGATGATATATTTTTGTATATGTGAATAGTGATGTCATGTCAGAGTGTAAGCATAAAATATTAATTTTAATGATATTTTTCTCAGAAGCCATGAAAATTGACTATAAAAACTATAATCTTAGAATATATTACATTGACAGAGGTGCCAAACACAAACCTCTGTCTTATAACATCATTTTCTTGTTTGTTTCTGTTTATTTCTAGGTTGGAGCAATGTGAAATCCATCTGGATAACTCAATATTTATTTTGGAGACTTACTTACACTATACAGTACACCAGACTTCACAGTCAAAGGGGTGGGGGGGGGGGGGGGGGGGGGGGGGGGGGGGGGGGGGGGGGGGGGGGGGGGGGGGGGGG
>JBCAUA010108295.1:0-10083 GCA_038406235.1 Peronia verruculata
AGCGGGCCCTGTGGCCTTTGATTTCCCTTCTCCCGTCTTTCTGTTACCGACTGTCTAGATTCGGCTATATCTATGGATTTTCTCACAATCTGAGGAAAAAAAAAATCAATAACTATCGAAAGATCTTGTACTTAGATGCAGCCGTACCTATTATGTGACATTTTGGAAAAACTGGGTCCGATGACACCTAACTGTTGTGGACAAACTGAGTAATATCACAGTGATGCGACAGGCATAGTAAGGAAAGGCCCAGACTGTCTAAAGGCGTTCTTCGCACTATCAAGTATTGCTTCACCTGTTGGCTAAAGGCGTGGTTCGCAGTTCTTGGGTTAAAATACTTCAACCTCAATGGAAGCAGCACATGATCGATGTTGTCCCCTTTTCTTTTGTCCACAAAACACTTTGTTTTCATGGTGGCCATCACTTTTTCATGCATGTTCATGTCTCTATGAAACAGTTGGCTCTTACTGATCTATTTTATTTTGATTGGCCAGAGCGGGCTACTTTGGCAATATTTTATTTGACTGGTGACTCCACCCATGTTAAAGATTAAAAATTCCTACTTGAGCCCTTTAGTGACTATAACTCAGCATATATGCTCAACATGGTCTCTCTTAAATTCCCACCCCCACTCCACAGTAGCCAGTGAAGAGATTGGGGTGTAGTCAAAATCATAATTTTCTTCCAATGTGTTAATTTCTTATGTTAATTTCTTTTCTCTTGTAATTATTACCTTATTCATGTAGTAATTATTACTTTCCTCCTGTAATTGTAACATCTTTCGTGTTTTTATGCAAGAATGTATGGAACCTGCTAAGAGTATTGCCAGGCTCCTTTGTGAAAACTTCAAAAAAATACAAATAAAAACTGAGAAATTGAAAACTACCAATATATTATCTTCTCCTTTCTTGTTCCAGCCGCTGACCAGACCAGAGCTATGCAGGATCAGATGTCTGGCTCAGCAATGATGGCACCACCAGATCCCATGAAAGCATTTAAGGCAGAGTGGGAAGCTCTGGAGGTTGCTACACATGACTGGGTGCTGGAAGGGGTGGAGGAGGAGCTGACAGGAGGCATCGTGCATCCAGAAACGATATACTTGAGAACAAAAAATTAAGGCCTTGGTAATTAGATCTATAAGATTATTATGAAATAGTTGAATGTGCTTTGAACTTTTCAAACGTGTCTACGGACTGTGTGGTTTCTGATACAGTATTTCATTCTTATTTTACATTTGTTTTTTCCTGTGGTAATTTATGGATTTGTAGCACAATAGGCCTAAGTATCACATTTTTTTGTAATTTAGTCATAGCATTTCAGTTTTATAGTTTCAGAGGTACAGGTGTTTTAAATTACATTACTCTGTTTCAGTTTTTGGATAATATTTTTTAAAGATTTTATTTAATTAAATTTTATTTTAAAAATTATTTAATTTAGTGCTTGAGATTTGATTGTTCTAATTCAACTTGGGGGTAAGGTGTGTTGAAAGTTCCACTGTAATGTTTAAGAAAGAAGGATTTATGTATTATTTTGTCATATTATTTAGTTGTTGTGCCAATAGTTATCTCAAGACATGAATATTAGGATATTGCCATTTCTATGTGATAAGCAGTGAAAGTAAATGATCATGAGATGTGAATTTGAAATTGTTGATTTAATATTTGGTATGAATGAACTATTTGTAAGCACTGTTGTAAGCAGTGATGGCGTGAGATAGAATCATAATCAAACTTGAGATGTACCCAGCCGAAAGGCCCACTTTAAAATTTGAATTTTTCTCCCCAGCAAATTTTCTCTTGAGCAGATATGCGATTAGTTAGCATTTTCATCATCTTACAATGTGAAAGAAAGTGACATAGTTATTGCTCATCTTGCTCACTGCCATGTTGTACATTTCATCATGTTTTAATTTTTCAAATACATTTACTCAGTCAACTTTTTACACATGTGAATTTCATCATGAGGGTTACAGGTAAATTTTAGTAACAGTAGCAAATCATGTTTTTTTTTTTTTAAATTCACTGCCTTCATCAAATAGGTTGGCTGTTATGTTTGTGAGTGAGAGATACATTTTATAATTTCACCTTTACTCATTCATTTCTCGAGACGTACTGGCTAATTAAGTGCATAATTATTTAGCAATTTATTATCATCATTATTACTTGTTAATGCACCATTTTTTTTTTTTGGCTGATTACAGTTATTTTGTCCTTTTATTACTATAATTATTATTATTATTGCATTATCAGATTGGTTAGGGAGCAGGTTTTTTTTTTTTAACTTTTTTTTTTTTTTTTAAACCATGTGATGGAGTTTGCACTTCGGAATTTGGGCATTTGAGATGTTGTCATCTGTTTTTCATTGATTCAAGAATGATAAATACACAGTGAACAAAAACAACAAATGTTAACAGTTTGTCTTCTTTTGTCTCTGTGACATGTCTGATTTGATGTGTGTCCCACATAATATGATCTTATGATCTTTTTTATAAACTTTGTTTGAACAAAGACTATACATTTGTGATTTCAAAATGTTTTCGTTGTAGATAAAGAATTATATCTTACGTCAGTTGATTCAGCTTGAATAAATTTGACAAAAAGTTATACCAAATGAGGAGTGAAATAGAAATATCGCTGCATCTCCTCTTGATATCCATAAACTTTAAAGATACAATGTACATGTCTTTTGGCAATGCTCAGTATTAGTGTAAATCAAGTCATGAACTATTTGAAAATACAGATGAAGTTTCAGCGTAAGAAATGGTGTTTCATAAATTTTTAAATAGGATGAATTAGTCAGTTATGAGTTATCAAACATTTTTCGAGACTGGCTGCCGTAAGATCTGTACTGTGCAACCTACAAGTGAGACAAATTTTCTTCAATCCCAATAATTCTTCAACTGTTCTTAGGCAATATCTGGACATCTTCAACGGTTCTATAAAACTTTGAAGTTGTTGACCAAATGTTTCCTTCTTATTAGCCATCCAAGATCATTGTGTTCAATAAATGTATAAAGCACAAGAACTGTCTCACTGGGTTTTGTCTTTGAAAGGACTAACTCTCTCATTCACTGTCACAAAGAATTGAATCTCATAGTAATTCTGCCATAAACAGCATACAAAATCATTTTTATAAATTTTGCACGTGGTACGTTTACATTTGACTCCAGAGAGAGAACAGATTGCTTGAAAGTTTTAAGTATGTATGGATAAATTTTCAATAGCATTTCTTGAGTTTCAATGAAGAAAACAATTACAAGTAGTGCTGGCACATTTTAAAAATGTTAATTCTTGCTGATTTTTTTTCTCTCTTTATAAACAAAATATCAAAACTTTCTTTACTGTATAAAATTAAAGAAAATTCTAGTTTAATTATTCCATGTTTGAACTATGGGGAGTCCCTGTGAAAGTTGATGACATACATCCAGAGACCAAATAAACAGGTGAACAAATAAAATGGAAGGAGCAAAAGCATGAGTGACATTTTTATTTTGTTTTTATTTTCTACACATATAATTCATAATTTAAGTCAGGATCCAATGTTTGAACACTGTCGTTGTGATTCATCAGTAACAAGAAAAAATAATGAGGATGCAAAATCCAAGACCTTCTGCCGTACCAGTACAAATAGTAATTGGCAATAGTGCAAATCAGTAAATAGTACATCATAATAATGGAATAGTCGCATACCGTGTAAGTCTGAACTCAGGCTGAGCTAATTTTTTTCGTTTTAAAATATTCCATGGAAACCTTTTTTCATCATGCCTTTATATATATGATACAAACTTATAGCTGGAAAACTATGATAAATGAGCCTGTTTTCCAGCATGTTTGATTGCATCTCACTTTCAAAAACATACTGTGTAACTTAGACTGGAGGTGAAGCAAAGTATGTCACTTCCTGGATGTCTGATTACATAGATTGAAGTCAAAACTGATTTTGAACATAATTATTGAAAGCTAATGTATCACAGTGTTAAGATGCTGTAATAAAATTCAAAACATTGAAAAATAACACAATGAAATAATGTTTCTGTTTTTCCTGGAAAGTAGTAATTTCGAACTTGCACGGTATATGACTGTTAACTGTCGATAAACATATTTTCAAGGCAGATACTGGAGTCTTGGTATGTTCATGTATTTGTGCTGTATAAAAAAATGTATAGAAAACTTGTCACCACAAATAGCAATGAGTATTCAAATCAATTTAAAAGAGCAAAAAAATGTCTACATTATTTTGGCACATCATTTTAGATAGAAATATCACAGGAGAACATTTGGCCCCAGACTTCAATACATGTATGTCTTTTATCCGTTTTTACTTTCAATGTTTAGATATATGCTAGGTTACTAGGAGAACATTTGGCCCCAGAGTTCAATACATGTATGTCTTTTATCCGTTTTTACTATCAATGTTTAGATGTATGCTGGGTTACTACCATAACCTTCTATTTAATCTGATAAAAATAGATCAGGATTTAATAGTCAGAAAAACTGACAAACCTAAGGGATTGTTTTTTTCTAGTGTACAACTAGTGAATCAAGTACTGTCAAATCCCAATCCAATTAACTAAGCTGTCTATAAAACATGAACTGATTGCTGCAATTCTAGATCAATGAGTAGACTTCTAGATCAGGACTTTGAAATACACGGTCACAGATTTCAACACAACACAGCAATACTTTTCTTGTCTTGAACTTCCTCATTGGTCTTAGGGCCATTGCTAATTGACAAATGTATATGTCATGTGACATCATGAAATCAAATGTTTGTCAAACCAGGGGACAGGAGAAATTATGATCATTTTCAACAGTGTATACATTTTTAATGCATTTTTTTTTTCTTTTTGCACAAAACCCTTTCCTGTCCATTTAAAAATATATAAACTTAAAGTCCGAAAACTAATTTAGTGGCATGACCTAAATCAGAATTATTGACGACTGGCAAAATTTATGGGACATTTTCTCTACTCAGTTCAGCTGCAGCAGTAGGTCACTCCCATCCTCTTTAACTGAATATATCTTGACTTCTATTGAAGCCAGAACATAGATTTTGTTCACCAAAAGACAGGGAAATGACTAAGCTTAAATTCCATGCCAGTATCGGAATATGCTTAGAAGTTCACTAGACCCCGAGTTTGTTGTGTTGTGATTCATATATATATGCAAACATACATCTGTGTGGGTGCTGAAACTTTCATCTATCAACAAAGTTTCAACTTAAGCATAGGCATGTTAAAATCTGTAATACAAAGAAAATTATGCAGGAGACAGGACAAATAATGCCATATAGTCAGAAATTTAACAAAGTGATATCTTCTATCAGGAAAGACGTGAAATTAACTGCACATATGTGGAGTAAAAATTCATTATGGAGGTCTGTAGTGGTATAACGAAGAGATTCCCAACAAATTATGGGGAGTAGAGGTAGAGCAGGGAGCAGGAGACAGCAGAGCATGAGTCCTGAAAAAAAATTGTTTTGTTTTCTGTTGAACTAGGAGAGTCACCACGGCCTCCATAGGAGATTTTTAAAAAATATATAGCTCTGCAATTTGAAGTGCACCTCAATGCTGATATTTCGATTGATTAAACTGAATATTACCCAACGAAAACATGTTTTGAAGGCATCATACTATCGAACGTACAAATGGGATCAAGCACCCTTGAGAGTTTATTATTCAATTGTTACCGCATTTGTAGAATAACATCAAAGACAATGAGCTTTTTTTCGGCGTCATGTACATAGAAACACAGATCCATATGCAACAATGTGGTGTGCCAAATTTCAGATGGATCCATTCCGCAGTTTTTGAGTCCATAAGCCTTTTGTGGGTTTTCTTGCAATTTTATAATGCAGATGTTTGACCGTTTCTGAGCACAGCACTAAAACAATGCACTCTTTCTGAGAGTCAGCTCATGGTCATTCAGGTGTTTATTTACATTAACACTAAGCTACTGTTGCTGTTCTGACTATTCCTGTACAGCATTGGTGTTCTAGTGACTTTGAGAAAATTGTTTAAAATGCACCTGTATCTTTATTCCACCAATATCTGGAGACCAGATGCCTACAAATTGACATCAGATAAGTTTCTTGAATGGAAATGATCTCTCAAAAAGAATGAAATTTGCTGTCATTTCTGATGATGCGCAGTATAAATGTGAGTCATCTACTATTGCTAACAACGGTAAAAAATAAAACAAAAAGAAAACAAACAACAGTCATGCGTATGATATCGGAGAGAGATAATCTACGATAAGGCTCCTGGACTTTGAAATGTCCATCACAACCAAACTGTTGGCAATTCATGCAGATATGAATAATTCTTCAATTCAATATCAGTGAATGGAGATTCTGTGCAATGATCTAAAAGATTAAATAAAGCCAAGAGCAAAAATGAAGGAAAATGAAACCTAATTGAAAGCTTGGGCTCAAGAAATGGTGAACAAAGATAGGGGCCCTGAAGATGGTGGTCCACTTTATAAGGTACATGTGTAATTTTAGAGGCTGACAGCCATACCAAAAATCTTTTATTATAACTTGTTAAGACAATTTCTACCCTTGCAATAAAATTCATCTGCAGTTTTTACAGCCCGGGGTTTTCTAGAGGGAATCTGCTCTATTCCTTTTTTAAACCCTGAAAATTGATACACATACATGTAAATGTTTTGACAAAAATATACAAATTCATTTTAGGCACTTTCCTGTATCTTCAGTTTTCCAGAATTAGGAGAGTTTTGGGTGAAAACTGGAAAATTTGTGACACTCCTTGATGTTGTGAATAAAAATTTATGAAAGAAAAGCAAATGAATTACAATAATGATATGATCAGTTCTCCTTGCTCTGTCCACTTCTAGATCCTGCCCTTCTCATTCCTGCCCACTGTGAGTGAGCGTATCAGCACTCATCGTCCACTTCCCACAAGTAATCAGCAGAGTCAACTGTTATTCAGTGTTACTAATTACTACATGGAGAAGTAGATTATACACCTGATTTGGGCTCTCATCGCAATGTTGTCTCCCAATCATCAGCTTGTGGTGTCTATCAAAAGATCCTGGGTATTATTGGTACAAACATCTGGTCAAAAGTCAGAACGTCAAATTAAAGGTGGGAGAAGAGGTGATAGATTGTAGGCTAACTGTAGATGTACTACAAATGTTTCCTTACGTATGAGAGACCCATTTCTGGATAAACATAAACCTGATACTGTTGGTAGCAGTAAAGTGGTTAAACTAAACAAATATTTGCATGACAATTCTTCAGTACCACATGTATGAAAATATTACCAAAGCAAACAATGAATATTAGTACTAAAACAATCAGGTATATAAAATACTCTTTTTCGGATGAAAAACAAATAAACTACCGTATTATAAGAAACGAAAAGAGCTGTAATATATGTACTTCATGTGTATGTGAATAGCTGAAAGGACACACCTGAGTTTCACCAAGAAATTTTAGAGTAGCTGTACATGAAAAATATTGAGATCTTTGTGGTATAATTGTATTTGTGATCCATTTGCAAAGGAATGGTCAATAAGCTATGCACTAGAAAAGACAAGCCCATATTTCATCTGGGTCGGGGTAACATGCATGAAACAACCATTTCTTTATAATAAAACAGAAGATAAAGATTTAGGATGTTCATGTCATAAATTGAATAGGTTCATTTCTCTTTAATACATGCAACAGCAAGACTGCTGATATACAATACTATTTATTTCCTGAAACATGGTATAATGTTATAATAAAATTTAGTTACTTTTCTACCACTTATCATGACCGAAGAAAATAACTATGAAAAAAATATTTTATAAAATGGGAAATTACAGGCTTCTCCACATGCTCGTGGTCACTGCTGCTGGACTAAAGCCATCGTCTTTCATTCGTCTTTGTGTTGTACTCATACATTTTGCCTGTGGCTGAAAAGTATATAGAGCAAAAAAATCATTTAGTAATCAAGAACTCTTGTGTGAAAAGTGACAGCAAAGTCGCTGTCATTTCGACTTGAGAGCCTTTAAGAGAATGGCTGCTCTCTACTATAATATTTTAATTTATCAGGTGGAAAGTTAATAAAACAACTGCCAAGAATTACATCCGATAAATGACACCTGCACTGTTTTTCCACTTGTATATACTGTATATAGTAGATGGGAAGTAAAAATGAGATAGGCTGGACAGAAGAGAACATAGGCTGACACATCAAGGAATGGACAAAGAAAATATTAACAGAGGCCCTGGGCTCTGGCCCACAACTGTGATAGATGGAGAGAAGGTTAGTGCATGACTCATCAAGAGGTGCCCTGATGACCTTATATGAGGTCAAGGCTTAAGAAGAAAACATGTAGATTTTGTAGCATCAAAGCATGAAACCGTACCATCAATTTACCAATTATAAAGGCGAATGAATGTATACTCAAAAGGTTGTAAGTTTCTTTACTTGTTTTTTTCACTTTCAGTGCTGCTCGTGCTTTGTCGCTTTGTTACAACAGCTTGTTTGGGCAAAGTTCCTGTCAATATATATACCTACTTTAAAAAAAAAGAATGTCTTTGGTAAATTATTTATGTAACAAAGTACATGTATAAAGGCACCTGGCTATAGAATATCAGCTCATAATGAAATTTAGTTTTATTTCATATACTTAATTATTCTATGGTATTTCACACATATAGATGAGCCAGAGAAAATATTGTAGACAGCATATTGAGCATCAAGACAGTAGAAGTGAAAGTACTTACAATGATCATAAGCTTTTCCATCAAATTGCCTGTTGATGTTGTAATCTGGATTGACATTATCGTCATTGGTTGAAATGAGGATGGAGCGTGGAGTTCTTTCAGCTGATGGAGAGTTCAGATTGTTGGTATCATCAGTGTTGGTGGCTGAGCTGGCACGCTGTGGAAGCAAATGAGGCAAAAAATCATCATCTGGTTATTCACTTTACACATAGTTTAATAATCACATGTCTTATGTCCAGGGCAATTGAGTCAGAAGTCACGCCAGCGGATTTTGAATTACGGCCATTTTTAACTATTTTCCAACTGACTTACCAAAATTGTTTATATTTTTACCGCACAATGAAAATTCAACCTTTTCTAACCTGAAAAGAAAAATTTGGTATCTGAGTCGGAAAATAGTTAAAAGTAGCTGTAACTCGCAATCGCCTGGCATTTCCGACTCATTTACCCCGGGTGCAAGACAATTGTATGGTTATCGCTATGGCTCACTGCTGAATATGAGGAATATGAGATGTCAAGGCAAATGCGTAATGGTCTGCCATAAACACTTACAATTATTTACTATCCAAGATTCACCATCAATGACAAAAAACATAATTTAAAATACATCTATATGATATAAAACTTGAATTAAGATGCACCATGCTGAAAGATGAAACACGTACTGTTTATGATACAAATTACTGCTTGTGTAATAATGTAATGCAGGCCTGTTTGAAATGGTATTCAGTTTAGAATGTACTAATCTGAAACTGCTTCGCCACTTTATAAATCAATGGATGAAACACATTGCTTACATCTCCAAGTGAGACACTCCTTTGATTTTAATATAAGACATCATTAAGATCTTAAATATACACCTAGATCTATTCAAGTTTAGATTATAAATGGCCTTGACAACAGAGTATGGACATTCTATTACAGTATTTTTGAATGAGTGTTAAATGATAGTTTCTTACAGGACATGTTTTTAATGCAGATCTAATTAGTATCTACATGAACATCTTCATCATGATAAAGGACAGAGTGTACTCTGTCTCAGAAAATTGTAGCAAATAGCAACAGTTTTGAAGTCACAGAATATGCTGATATTTCTTGGTTTATTTATTTCATCAGTATTGCCCTGCCTCTTTCAAACTTTGAGTGAGTTTCATTGTGACAGTATCATTCTTGAATGAAAACACAATATGGCTGTGTTACCCTGTAGGAGTAACTCAAGTGTTTAACTCACTCAATGTCTTTATCGCCACTGTGGCGATGACGAGTCCCACTACGTCTCAATGACGATATCGCCAGAGTGGCGATCGCAAATTCTGATTTTTTTTCTGACTTAATGGACGCTACCGT
>JBCAUA010108306.1:0-10083 GCA_038406235.1 Peronia verruculata
ATAGATAGATAGATAGATAGATAGATAGATAGATAGATAGATAGATAGATAGATAGATAGATAGATAGATATGTGTCCATAGTTGTTTTTGTGTTTCTTTTTTCTATTCCCGTAACGAGAGACCCATCATGCTTGATATCATTCCCATTCTCCTTGCCTTAGCCTACTTTTCTAACTGTTGGCCGTTCTTCTCGTATATCTTTCCCATAGACATAATTATTATTAAGGAGGGTTGGGAGGGGGAGATGGCTTTATCCATTTCCATCAAATTTGGCATGGTCAAATTGGAAAACAATCACCAAAAAAAAAAAAAAATCGAAATGACTCATGGTTGCCATGGCAACAGTAGCTCTCATAGATTTTATTACCCGATATAGCCCAACTTTACTAGAACTAAACTTGCACTTCAACCGATTTTCTTCAAATTTTGGGTATATACATTTCAATTCAATATCTAAAAATTAAATGAGACTATAAAGCTTAGTTTTGTTTCAGAAATTTTTTAATTGAGTATGTAAATATGTCGAGGATTTTTCGAAAATTTGACCTCAAAATCTCAAAGTTCTCAAAATTTTCAAATATTATTAAAAAAATCATACCAAGTTTCGTGGCGATTGGTCCAGAAATAACAAAAGTTGATCGCACATATGTGATGAAAAAAAAAAAAAAACTCATTTTGAGAAAAACGCATATTAAGAATATTCGTTAAAAAGCCGTGGGGAGCTTTTTATCTCACTTTCAACCCCAAAACATATTTGTTTCACGTACAAGCCTTCTTTCCCTGATTTCCTTGTCTTATTTTGCCTTTTCGTATGCTTATCCGCCCTCCATTTTTGCTCCCCTTCTCAGCAAAAGGGCTTCCGTGAAGTCATTTTAGGGTCCAAGAAGGGCTTATATGGCCGTCCTGTGACAGATTAACCACCTCTGTATTCTGAAACAGCAGAAACAGGACATATTTTATCCTCAGCGGGCCGTCGTTGGAGATCTATTTTAGAGGCCCAGGCGAACGTTGCTATGGTCAGTGACTGGCTTTGGGGCTCCCGGTATTAGTGGAAGAGATCATAATCATGCCGGTTGTACTTAATTTTCGCTAAGGCAGCGAAATATTGATGATCTATCACTGAATATAGAGCCCTAAATGAACAAAAGCTTAGATGGGTGAAGGGCATTTACAACCTTTGCAAGACCACCTACTCACAACTTAGAATGGACATATCAACTTTTTTTTATTACTATTTTTATTTTCGGAACAGGCAAACTTTTTAAAAGAAAACAAAAATCCAGAATCGAATATTTGGAGCAAAAACCCTCATTTGAAGACCATCTTAAAAGTTGCTCTCACTAAAGTGTGAAAAAAAGGACCAGAATCAGAATTCTTTTTCTCTTCCTTCTTGATCCTTTCATGCCTATCTTTCGAGGGTACTGAGTGATTTGACAGCCACAAGAGGGAGTGTTTCTCTCGTGACAAAGGGGAGAGAACGGTGACAGGGATAGACAGAAAACAAAGGTTGCTTGAAGACCTTTTAGGATGCACTTTTTTTCAGGATGATAAATATGTTAAATAAAACTTTGACATTGAGACCTAACCACATACTGAAAATGAAAAACAAATGAAACGTCATACTAAAACTTCAAACAACAAAATGCGCTGTTCTGACGACCTAGGGTCCTTCGCTATCTCCTTGCATTTTTATAGTGTCCAAGGTTATAGGCCCTATAAATATGCAAGCAAAGCATTTACATTTGTCACATTTAACAACAAAAGAAAACGGGATTTTGTTTGTTAATATTGAACTGTCAGGCCCGGTTTGTTTTCTTACTTTGTGCGTTTTTTATAGTGACACCTCATTTGTCTTTGATCATACATGTACAACTCAAATAACCTGGCTTTCTTCTATTGCTTCCTTACCTTTGTTTTAAGTCATCCAATTTTTCTTTTCTTACTCCCTTGCAACTAACTTCCTTCTTTCGACAGTTCAGTGATCAGCATCAGGCCTAACGTGTGGTAAATTTAGTAGACCTTCATTAAGTATCTTTTTCATATCACTTTTACCATTTATTTATTTATTTATTTACTTTCCCGTAATTTAATGATAAGCACTACTATTTGGAGGACATCTAGGTTCGATAAGATTTAAATTAATTAAATCTGTCACTCATACGAGGAGCTTTGGTCATATATTTCTCACACACCCCGTTTTGTTAATTTATATATTTTATATGCACTTTTTTCCAGAGTCCCCTGGATCTCATAGTTGAATGACACTCACCTCGTTCAATTTGGTATATGGTGGCTAAGAGCTTATTTGCCAGTAGGCCGGGTCTAATTATTATTAGTAATTTCTACCCTTTAAACAGGCCAGATAACCAGATTCATTGAAGGCTGGAAATCGTCCTCTCAAAATTGCATTGTTTGAACTGCATTGTTGAACTTTGCTGTATGGTGCTCACAGGTGTGGTGGGCTTTTCTTAATTTGGCTACTTTTGTGAATGTTTATTTTTTACATGATAATTGAGTTTTGATGTCACCGATTTTTCTTTGAAAATTACTGTCTCATTTCTGCCATTATCCCTGAGATGAATAAAATTTCAAAAAGTCGACAACTGGGACTAAGTTGGTCAATGAAAACAGCCGTCAATGACTACCGAGTCTCCTTTAGGTTCTTTTGTTTTATCTTTATTTTTTATTCTTTTTTTTTTTGGGGGGGGGGTTCCATTTGTCTACAACAGTGTGTTTCGATCTTCGGGGAGATTAGGAAAAAAGAAGTAACAGCAAAATAAAGTATAGACATGAAAGGGAAACCAATCACAAGAGACTGATTGGCTCTAAATGATTTATACTGCATTATCGAGCCCTTTCTGATCATGTTAAAGGCAAATGTAATAATAGTCAACATTAGGACCGTCTTAATGACATGCAGAATGGCCACCGCTAAATTTCTGATTGGTTACGGCACAAGCACGGCTAACGATTACGCATTTCATAGTGTGTAATAATATGCAAAACTGTTATGATATTCTGGATTGGTCATCAAGAGCTATAGAAAAGATAAAAATGACATTCAGCTCAAGACTTCGATGATGAATGCTGTTGTTGAGTTTTGAATGCACTGATTCTCAGTGACATTTAGTATTGTATAGGGATAGTTAACTGTGCTCAGATGAGGATGAATTCATTCCATAGACATGAGTTCATTTTCTGAATAAATGGTAACAAATAATACTATCGTATTACTAACGCATTTATCCTACGGGAAAATACATTTCCTCGTGTGACTAATGAATAGTTTATGTTTTTGCTCGCATACAGAGAGAACTATAGAACATGTGAGATACTTTCAAGCAAGACCATAAATTATTTGGTACTCATGATAATCTGTAAATTTTATCAGTTTCAAGAATAATCATAATTATCGTAAAGCGTCATCACATGGCTCAGTTAATATTCCATCAATTAATCTCTTCTTGGGAGCAGAATGTTAGATCTATTAATCGTTACTCGTAGACGTTCAGAGGACTTTCGCGAAATCAAAACAGGAAAATGAAACGCAAGTTCTTGTTCTTTTCCGTGCTTCTGGTTGTTATAAATAAAAGATTATATGTTTACTTTTGATTCTAGTCTGGCTAGAAATATTCATACCTAAGATCTAAGCACAGGAAGATTGTGCATTTAATGACACATGAAGTCATCTGATACTTACATCATGACTAAGAATCAGTAGGTAACTGCATAATCATGTGTTTTTTTGTTTTTGTTGTTGTTGTTGTTGTTGCTGTTGTTTTTATATCATACAGACGAAAATGCTTATATCGTCACCATGTCCGGGTACAGTTGAAGATACAGCTTAAGCCACCATCGACATAAATGGGAGATTCGGTACTCTTGGGATATCTCTTTAAACCAAAATTCTCTCTCTCCCCTCCTCCCCCCCCCCCCCTAAAAAAACCATACCGAATCAATGTGAAGTAAGTTTATTCCCAGCGTCAGTTTCTCTGCTTTGTTTGTTTGTTTGTTTTTTTGTTATTTTGATGTTTATCCCGTCCTTCACAAAAGATATGATTAAAAGGGAAAAGGACCATAATTTTGATATCTTCTTATATTCTATGTTAATTTTTTCTCCTACACTAGTAATTATTATTCACAATGAAATCAAGGAAGATGGGCCAGCCAAATAAATGAATTCTGTCAGCCGTGGTACTCATGGAATTATCAGCCATACAAACGTTCGGCCCAAAATAAGAGTGGAAAACTTGAATTCGGTAGACAAAGACGCATTCTGGATGCCAACTTTAATAATCTCCACACCAGCGTGAACGATACTACGTGCTCTACGTTGGCCTTACCAGAGTTGTAAGTAAGGATAAATGCTTTCGGTAGTCTGCGCTCGATAACGTCTGTCGGCATTGAGTCTACAGAATTGAATGTTATGAGGAGAGACGAAGAGCGGAGGAGGGAGGAAAGACGGCATAGAAATTCATCTGGCCTGTAAAAGTAAACAAAAGAAAATGGGATACTGGAAAAGACTTAACCGAAATCGATACCAATGAAATAATGGCGGCTGCATTAGTAAAGATGAAATGAAGAAACAAGTGAAATAAGAACAAAAGCAGTCATGATAGCTTAAAAACGTCTAGTCCTCGAACGTCACAATAGATCTTGAATTCTCTCTTGACCTTTAAGATCTCAAGACGAAAGATCCTTTGCTAGTCATAATCTTAATGTCATTGTGCATTGTAAATTTTCGTTTGTTCTCGTTGTTGTTGTTTCGATTTTGTTTATTGTTTTCCCCCTTTTACTTATCATTCTCGTTCTCTTTCTCTCTCTTTCATTTTTCCTCTCTGCCTCCCAATTCTCTTTCTCTTTTCTCCTTCTCTCTCTCTCTCTCTCTCACACTCTCTTTTTATCCCTCATACCATCGTTAGGTTCTAATACGCCTTTCAACAGCCTGCGGGCGGCTTTCTCTGCAAGACATACTTTAGAAATGATCCTTTAAAGTTTGATTATGCTCCTAAAATCTCTCTTTCTCTCTCTTTTAAATAGCTATTGCCGTATCTTAATTTGCTCTTTTTCTCTCAGAGAACATTTTCCATTTCACCAAGTAGACCCCTCGCAATAAATCTGTCACTCGAGCCGTCGGTGCCACAAAACCTTCCATGGCTCAGCGACCAAGACAAAGCTCTAAAAGATGACGGCGAAACATGGCCGGCAAATTGGCTGCTCTCCATCGTATATCAATTAGTGCTGGGGACGCTAAGGTAAATGCATTAGAATCACATTACTTCATTTGGCCATTTTCTTCCTCTGTAAGTGAAACCGTCTCAGAAATTATTGGGTTATAACAGTTAGCGCAAGAAACAGACTGATGTGTGTGCCTGTATGTATGTTTATGTTTGTGTGAGTGAAAATACCCTCGATAATGTGTGAAGCCAGACTCGATAGATTTCAACCTTTAATGCCATGTCGGTATTTTGATAGCACATTTTTTTTTTTTTTTTACTTTTGTAATCTTTTTTTTTTTTTTTAGTGAAAACTTATAAAGAGCTTAAGATAGTTTTTTTTTTTTTTTCAGTATTTTATCATTATGCTGTCAGTATATCTTAGAGAAACACATACATATGAAAGTACGAACACAAGTACGTCCGACACACGCTTCTTTGATCGTATATTGGATTTGGCTGTGAGTCTTTTGGCTATTCATCGATGCTTAATAAAAAAAAAATAGCAAGGAAATAAAGCTGAGGGGGAAAAAAAAAGACGGCGCCAAACACAGACATTGGCGGTACAGAACAATTTTTGTATTGGATTGGGGGGGGGGGGGTTCGTATCTTAGCTGCAGCGATAAAATCATCCCTCGAATGATCTCCCGCGCCTTTCAATGGCGGGTGACATAGACAGTGGTCCGGGTCAGGGGCCAAACAATAATGTGCATACCAGCGGAAAACTACGAATTCGTTGGAAGAACAGTAATATTTGCCCCTCGTTTATTTTTTTTTTAAAATATCACAAAATCGCAGACAGCCGTGATGAACAAGCATTTGTGCTGCTTTAACCTGTGCAAAGCATTTTGCTGGTCTCCATCGTGCGCAAAGGCAATAACTTGTGGAAGTTTAGTTCAGGACCAGACAAAAGGCATTCGCGTCTGCCCGTGTATAACACACAAACAGCAGGTCAGAAAAGGTAGCTTTTTATCCTCCTGTCCTTCTCGTTCGATCTTGTTTGATCTCGTTCCAGTTGATTGAAAGGGTGCCTCCTTCTTTGCGCCTTTATAGACTCGTTCTGAACTCGTGAATAGCAGCATAACCAGGTGACAGCTGAATTCGGACTTTAAGCAATGACGAAAGATATCGACTCTTTTCAATTAAAAGCACAGAAAATTACTCCGGCCTTATCTTTGCCCTGCGTTGTATTATGGTTACAATAAGAAGCTGCACAAGGAAGAGCTACATTGCATTTATAGCTCAGAGGGCAGTCAGCTTCATGACGCTAAGGGTAGAATCGGTTACCTTTGTCGTGTGACAACTCACAATCTTAACAGACGAAATTGCGATAACGAAGGATGTGAGCATTAGAAAATTCAGAACGTCCGCTAAACGGGTGAGTCGTTTCACCAATGTTATCTCCGCATCCAAAGCTCTCCCGAGTTACTGTTCTCAGTTGGCATATTTAGGATCACTCTCGAACCACACAAGCGTTTGTGAGTGAAAAGTTTTGAAACAAGGTCATTATCTTTCCACTCCTTGTGCCATTTTGAAGAGGATGGCTTTACTTTTCTGGCCTTTTAAAACCAGTTTGTGTTTCACTTCAGATTGGCACTAGTTTGGTGCACGTAATTTGAACGGGTGTGTCAGTTTAGTTAAATCAATGACCATGTTTTCACAGCTTCAAAGAAACTTGGAAGCCTATAAGCTGTTGTGTGTCCATCTTTACAGAAACAATGCCTCCTGCATGATTTTTTTTTTTTACCAAAATGTCGAGAGAATGGGAAATGTTGAATGTGAGTTCACCTAAATATTGAAGCTTGGGTGAAATTGTGATGGTAATAAAATATAAAGCAATGGGACATTCTTGGCATATTTACTCATGATCTTATAAAAGTTAAATGATTTATGCTATAGTAATATACGACGCTAACTGAGGTAAATGAATGTCTATGACAGAATACGAGTTTACATAAATATAACTTTTGAACTTCTCATGATTTCATCAGGGAAACAAACCACCCCACTGACAACAAACAGACAACAGTGGCGGAAAGAATTCAGCTGTCTGCCTTTAGTTTTTGAAGAAAAAAAAAAAGAAAGAAAGAAAGACATTTTGCCTTATTTATTATGACAGAATACAAATATGAGGAGCTTGAACTCTGAACAATGTTAATAATGAAGTCAGTCAACAAACAGACCGAAGCACTTTATCTGCTTCAAAAAAAAAAAAAAAAGCTATCCTCCAAGATATGCCAGAATTTCAATGTATTCAAGCGTGAAACCTAAGTCTTAAGTACCCAAGTGTTTCCTTAGCCTTGTATAATATTGATTTTACAATGTAGATTCCTTCATTATACATTTACCTTAAAATACAGGAATATTTGGGGGGAACAAAACTAATCTTTTGTGTATGTAGGAAAAAATGCACCAACAGTATAGAAAATATCACAGACTTGGTCTATGAAATGAAACTTATCGGTGTTCAAAAGAAAACCATCCAAACAGCCATAACATAAATCAACAAAGATAAAAAACGAATTACGCACAGAAAAAGCGTAGAAAAGCGATATCAAGTACACCAACAAACCAAAAAATATGTGGTGGAGTGAAAACTAATTGATATAGGAGGGAAAGGCACGTAAAATGGCAGAGGAGGAGCGATAAACACAGTTTGTAAAGACAAGAAAACCCCGAATCAACTATACGATAATGAAAAAGGCTCATCAATGGCAACAATCAAAACAGAAAATATTTGAGAGATGTCTATACCGAGGTGAACTGAAAGCCAAGTGGCATGCGGTGGAAAATGGCCACACTACAGAGAAAGCACGGTCTTCCTAGCTCACAGCAACGAGACAAGCTGAATCTATGCACAAGATTACGAAAAAAGCCAGTCAATCGATGATACGACAAAATATAGGAAAATATGGGAGAAGTCTATACCGTAATGGACTAAAGGCTAATTGACACTCAGTGGAAACTGACCCAAATTACAGAGGTGGCAGGATCACTTCAGCAGGGCGGCCTAAACCCGACTGGAGATTGGACTGGAACGTTAGAGCTGCGTTTTTATAGCCGGCTAGGGAATGGAGATGCAAGCCTTATGAATGTGCTTCAATCAGAGATCTGGGCCTATAAATACAGAGTTTTATCGAGGCAATATATTTGCCGAAATTACATAAGCGGAACGATAAATATCCTAAAGAGATAGGAAAATCGATGAGGATTGGGGCGGTATACCAAGGCGACAACCTTGTCTGTTACAATAAGCTAAGCTCATGGGGAGGAGGGGGTAGCAAAGAGAGAAGGGGACAGGAGAGAGGGGTGGAAGGAGGAGGAGGAGGAGAGAGAGAGAGAGAGAGAGAGAGGAGAGAGTGGAAAATGGGACAAGGGGATGAGAGAGCGGGGGAAATTCACCAAAACAAAACAAAAATGAGAGAGAGAGAGAGAGAGAAAAGAGAAAAGATCGAGAATTCCTTCAACCCCAGACGTGTTTTGATCTAAATCTTGAGCCAGTCGAACATATTCAAATTTGTGAAGGAACGTGTTAACGCTAATGGCTGAAGGGAATTGTGACGCTAGCCCTAGGAGATTTCAGGGGAGGCTTAGGTTTTGAGCTATTCTTTATGGTAAATAGGCAGAGAATTACCAAATTGAAGGAATTGCGGAACTAGAACTTAAGTTTCTTTAATCTCTTTGTTGTCGACTGTTTTGCGTAGAATTCATCAGGAACTGATTTACTGTTTTGTCGTGAGTAGTGTTAGATATCAAGATGAATGCATTTAGGCCTATTTGGCTCAATTTTATTTTTTGAAACACAAAATCCCTTCCTTGAGATCTTTGATAATTGATTTGTTTGTATGTTTCAACTCTTGAAATATAGGCTGTGGTTGTACATTACATTTATCTAATATGACATAAAAGAGGACGGGAATTGGGAGGACGTGGTCTAAATGTGGGGCTGAAGAAAGACAAAGGACGCCAAAAGAGGTTTTCAAAAGAAGTTAAACATCATAGACTTAAGAACTTCGCCATAAAACGTGACGGAAGATTCGCACTACAAAACTAAAGCAGCTACAAACGAAAATTCTGAGGCAAGTTTGGCTAAAAGCCAGGTTATCCCAAATAACAACATTCTTTGTTCCATATGCGATATATTATCACGGTATGAGGAGTGACTCATTAGTTGGTATACCAGTGTTTCAAATCTGAAGGAACCTTTTTTTTTTTTTATTATTATTATTATTCCACTCGGTGTTGAACTAGGATACTAATATATTATTTCCATAGCATCGCTAAATAAATGTCTCATTTTATTTTTAATTCCTCAAAATAGACAAATTTCCTTAACATTTCGATTTTCCACTCTTCAGTGAACTTATATATCTTTCAAGCACATCAGTAATGACTTGGCGATAGTTTGGATAAGGATTTGAATAATAATATAATATCCGACAATTCTAGATTATATGAAAGAGATAGATTAAGAAGTCCTACATTCCTATTCCAAGGCAGTGGTGTTGTGAGTTTTGTGATATATCACTGGGGAACTTTAAATTAATTTAATTAGGATTTAACCATATCATCATATCTCTCAATATTTGTGGATACAATAAAATAGGACAGCTTAAAGGTTTATGGCGATGGCCGAACCACAACGCAACGTACCACAAAGTAATCATATCGATTAAAATCGATCGTCTGGGCTTTCTTTTTTTAATAAAACAAATACGTAGCGATTAGTAGTAATTTGGAGAACAATTATGCAGAATGACGGTCTGCATGTCCTTGAACTACAATGCACATTTGATAGATAGATAGATAGATAGATAGATAGATAGATAGATAGATAGATAGATAGATAGATAGATAGATAGATAG
>JBCAUA010108328.1:0-10081 GCA_038406235.1 Peronia verruculata
ATCTATCTATCTATCTATCTATCTATCTATCTATCTATCTGTCTATCTATCTATTTATCTATCTATCTATCTATCTAACATCTGTCAATGCAGTCACCATTAATGCGAGGGTATCTGACAACCTCATTAGAGGTGGATACCTACCATAGCAAGCCATGGCGTCCATATCAAAGACAACCACCCTGAGTCCCAATCTACGAATATGTATCAGAGAGGCAGGTTTAGGATCCCTGTGTCCATCTCACTGACGGCTTGCTTAGACCAGAGTTCTACATCCTAGCAGTTCCAGTGTTCTTCCAACTCCAAGTTTCTCTATGGGGCCGCCTGCCTGTCGCCCGAGTAAATCATCTCCACCGATACAATCATACAGTAACGCCGCTCCATCTTCTACTGATAAGAGGCAGGGGCGTCAACAGACTCAGGTATATGGGAGTGATGTGTCTTGAGTTTGCTTTATTCTGATGCTATTAGTTATATTATTGACCATTTGATTATGAATGTATCTTGCATATTATTCTGTGTCTCATTAACTGGGAATACAATTTCCTTTTAGTGACAAATAAATGTTGTCTTATCTTGTCTATTTTAAGACACTACAAGATGAAATCAGGCGCTTGTCAAACTGAGCCGACCGGAGAATTCACAAGTTTTTCAAAAGTGTCTGAATTTTTTTTATCAAACCCTTCTATATCAAATTATCAAATTAAAAATGCATTTCAGAGTTCAGTTTACTGAAATAGATCGAGTAAACGCCCCAACATTGTGTAATTTTAGTGGCATGGTCTAACAAGGATTAATAAGGATTTACAAAAGTGATCGGCCATTTTCTCACTACATTCAGCTGCAGCAACCGGTCGCTCCCATTGTCTTAACTTCTACTTAAAGGAGGACAACAATCTTTTCACATAGTGAAAGGGAAATGAATAATCTTTACAGTGGTACCAATAACTCCATAATGGTCAAAATTTGACGAGCGCCTGATTTCATCGTGTCGCATCTCATTTTATTTTCTCTCATCATGTGCAGTAGTGAGTCCTGTGTACATCTTACATCTAAAGATAGAGACCTATGTATGGCAACATCAAAGAGACTATCACGGATATTTTCATAAATACTGTCCATCAGCAATGTCAGTTTGTTCATCTTTATGTCATTGTTACTTTCAAAGTGCATTTCACAGCTTTTCGGCAAATAAAATAACGTCTTATGAAGTTTACCAAGTTATTATCATCAGTAATGTATGTACAAGGTTTGTTAAGAAATTGCTGTTATAAAGACTATAGGCAAGGAGGATTTAAAAATAATGATATTAAATTGAAACATTAAGAAAAAGTAATCTAGAGGCAAAGACAGATTTGCTACTGCTTTCCAGCTGAAACTGTACGGGAGAGGTCTTACAAACTAAATGCACATGTCGACTTGACTTTGAGAAGAGAAACGGTACCAAAACAAGCCACTCCAAAGAGTCACACGCCCCTGGTGGGAGTGACCCAGCCAATGTCTAGCAGGAGCTTGGCGAGCTCATCAGGCCTGGAATCTGTGCCTTTATGGCGGAGAACATCATCAAAAGCTGCTCGAGAAATCCGGAATTCCAGCAGCTGAGATTTGTAGAGGGCACATGGGGAACTGACCGATTTATGGCTACTAGTACGGCATTGTCGTCTCTTTCCCTTTGACTTATTACGACACGACTATGTGTGGTCTATGTCGAAGTGTCCGGCAGACTAGTCTCTGTGTCTAGAGAATGCGGGAAACAGCACGTAATGTATTGCCATGTTGCTCCTCTGGCTTCTGGCCCCGACAGGAGATGTTGTCAATGTGCCAAGGAACTTCATGGGTACCTGGTTTTGGAGTTTTCTATTGTTGTTGAGCAGTGTCAAGCCCAGACAATTTTTTTAAAGCATCTCAATCCTAAGAAATAGGATTATCTAGGCCCCTAGAAGTAGCCAATTTTGCTGAGAAATTTTGTGGGTAGAAATTTGGAAAACTGAAATTTTGCCCGGACAGCGGCACTCAGCCTACTCTTCCATCAATTTTGAACTGCCAAGGGTTCTTCAACGTGTGTAACGTACACACGGGACCTCCGAAATATATTCGCTCTTCCCCGAGAAGGCTAGACGTCGGGCTTCCCTACCCACAGGAAGCCAGGGGACCGTTGAGTCACTGAAAAAATGCGGGTTTTCGATCTTCGTGTCCTGTCATCCCCCAATGCAGCACCCGCGAGTCGATCCCAGTCTGTTTTCTCCATGAGCAGACGCCATACTACAGAGCCATTGCTTCCTCCGAGCCGGTTGATGGTTTGTCTCGAATATATATATATCAAGACACTGTCAAGACATTGCTTCTCATCAGTATGTTTCAATATTGCTGATGATTTTGTTTAATATTTAACTTTAGGGGGGGGGGGCTTGTTTTGGGTTTGTTTGTGTGTTTGTTTGTTTGTTTGTTTGTTTTCAATGTATTTAAGTTAGATAGCTGTTGACAACCCATGAATCAAATTCTCAAGCAAAACATTTTGTATAAAATGTTGTTGATAATAATGATGATGATTTTGTACTTGCTCAAGGCTGAAAGTAAAGTGGTACAAGAACATAATATTCTTATCAGTTTGTTGAACTTTGAACGTCTGACGGTAACTCTGACATCTGGGACTATAGTTATGCCGGAGAGTTGCAAATGCAGGACTATCTCAACAGGATAACTATAGACTTTTTACCCACAAGCCTGTAGCACTCCTTATCGCCATTCCTTGTCAATCAAAATGATATATCGTCGTGACAAATAAGTCTCACAGATTAGAAACCGAGAGATAATTGTTTCTATGCTCTTTTCGTATAAACTTGCTATCCTATTCTTTCCTGTTGGAGTGATTTTTTTTTTTTTTTTCATCAGTAAAAAGACGCAAATTGACATACTAAGGACGCATAAAGATCTTCAGGACTTGTCAAGACAGATCTGCAGGGAACAGTACAAAAAAACAAAAAAACAAAAAAATGGAAGATGACATCTCAAAATGGACAGGCATGAAGTTGGGTGACACTGTAAGGAAGACAGAGTAGCGAGAGGAATAGAGTGAGCTACTTGCGAATCACATGTGCTACCCCAATCCTCCGTCAGAGCATGGAACAGGTGTAAGTGAAAGGAAGGTTGTTATTTATTTCGCATGGGAAAAGAGTGGAAACTGTTTATCCATTCCGCTGTTTATCATATGGAACCAGGAGTACCGGCTGGTAGTGGTACAGCCCTATTCTTTACAATATCTCTATTGTTACCTAATGGTGATGTTACGGACATACATACAACCCAGAAAGATCAATCACTAACATTATCTGCCTCCTGCTAACGATGTCGGGGGCACTCAGGCAGTCAGATTTGAGGTCTACATAATGATGAGGCCGCTGATATACGACAAAAAAAAAAAGAGTCTTTTTTTTTAAAATCATTATTACTATTATTATGTGTACAGCTGTTCCTTCTAGGAAAGTGGGATCCCAGCATAAATGCGTGGCAAGTTTGAAGATGGGACGAAATTGTCTAGACAGAAATTTGGCATTGTGATTTTGGACAGGGCGCGTCTTCGCCTACTCTTCGTGGTATAAGACACGGGCGACACCGTTCCAACCGATAGGATACACATCATGGATACACCACGCCAGCACAGACCTTCGGAAGCCTGTTATATTAGCATGAGTATTGTGGATATGAAATATATTCGCCCTTATTGGAGAAGGCTAGACGCCGGGCTTCCTTACCCAAAACTCAGGTGACCACGAGTGACTTGGAAAAAAAAAAATGGTAGGATCTAACCTTTCTTCTCTCTTGATTGGATTCGAATCAGTTAATCCTTCAATCACTGCGCTTTCTTGCTGACAGATTCTCTCTCGAAGTTTTATCCTGGTTTGCACCATGCGATAGTGAAGATGACCTACAAACCAAGATAGCCTACAGTTGTGTGTTATGTGTTCTCGTTATCAAGAACCAGACCTAATGAAGGTAATGCTAGGGCGCTATGTGTTACTGTGCCCAGACAATTGTATTGAGCAGCACAGGGTATAGCTTAATTATCCATGTTAGTATAAGACAGAGACAATTCCTTGCAGCTGTGAGGAATGTTCCGTTTTTTCGATAATGTTCGAAAGAAGGGGGAAGTGGGAGAGAAGGTAGGAAGGTAGGGGATAGGGGAAGAGAGAGAGGGGGAGGGGAGGATGAGTTAATTGGAAAGAGGTTAGGTGGGACAGAAAAGTGGCGAAAAGGATACGGAAATATGGTAAAGAGATTGAAAAGAGAAATTAAAAACGATAGGGGCAAAATAATGGTAATAAAAATAACAATAACATTTTTTAAAAAAGGTCGAGTCTATTTTTAAGACTAGCCTCAGTACGTTAATCACGATAACGGAAAAATCACGAGAGCTTTCCCACGTGTCGGCAAACAAAGAAAATCTCTCCTGATGATTTAAATGAACTAGACCAACCCCGCTGGCTTAACCTGCTGGGACCCTCGACCAGCGCAAGTCCACCCCAATGTAGGTCAGACGAGCGGATGACGAGTGCTCAAGATAGATCATGTCGTGTAAATAGACAGTTCCTTTAAAAATCAGTGATATGTAAAACGTGTTTGTTCATCAAAATAATAATTCCCTGTAATGCAGTAACACATGGAGAAACGGGGGAAGAAATGGTAGGGATAACAAACAGACTGAGAGACAGATTGTTCAGTTGAATATAGTAAACGATCTTAAGGAATAATCCTAAAAAAGGTGAAGAAGGCAAAGTTAATATCACTATGTCTTTTTTAAAGAAAAATGACCAATTTCGACTAATCTTTCGCGAGTATTGTCTCTAGTGACTGGTAATTTAACTCTACAACCTGTTCAACGTTCAGACTGAATATGTGTTTATTTGATTTCTTTGTATTCTTACCAAGTTATGCTTTAAAGGAGATGAAGATATCGTTCTTGCACCAGCACGGCTTCGGTATCAAACAGTTCGTCTTTTCTCATTCCATATTATACATCTCACTCTGCCCGGTCACTTTCTCCTTGGTCGTCCCATACGTCTGAAGCCTGTCTCTCTCATACAGCAGATTCTCTCTACGGGCTGGTCAGGTGGCATTCTCACGACATGATCGAGATACTTAGTTATTTGACGATGTATAAAGTCTGGCTGAGTGTGATAGCTATTACGGATTGCCACTTACAGAGACTTCTAGTTATAGAGACATTGACAGATTTCTTCCGGGGCACAATTTTTATTATCAGCAGTCATTTGTCAACACCCACCGTGTTGTTATCTCATGCTTTTTCCGATTAACCTTTCAAACTTGTACGGCCTTTGATATTACACAAACGCAGTGCACATCAGGCTATTTGTAGAGATACCGTACATTAAACATTAGAAAATTTTGTAATTTAGATCTACCCATAGAAACTATGCCAGTGTGAAACTGGAAGCTGAAAGTAGTGACAGCTCTCTGTACATTAACACTGGAAGCCTTCAGCCATGAAAGTATCGTGTTCTGTGGAGTTTTTGTCTCACGCAGAGCCGGACTGGCCACTCGGGAGTTTGGGAGTTTCCCGATGGGCCGGTGCGTTAGTGGGCCGGTAGGCCGGACAGTCGGAGGGAGAGAGAAAGAGAGAGAGAGAGGGGGAGAAAGAAAGAAAGAAAGAAAGAAAGAAAAAGAAAGAAAGAAAGAAAGAAAGAAAGAAAGGAGAAGGAGAAGAAGAAGGAGAAGAAGAAGAAGGAGAAGAAGAAGAAGAAGAAGAACAGTGGGCCGGTTAAACTGACAAACTCCCGGGCCGATTTTTAGAGCCAGTCCGGCCCTGGTCTCACGTCTTCCTATTTGTCTCTCTACTTTAGCCTAACTATAGGGCAAATCGAATCCGTCAAACTGGGAAAGGCTCCAGTGCACAGTCTGCCTATAATCCAGTGCTCTCGGGCCATGATGTCCTGCCCACTGAAGTCAGATTCAAATGTTCCCAGACCCTGCTGTACAATCCTATCTGTTGAGATAGGCTTTCCAGGCATTAGCCCTCCCCAATAGAGAAAGATCTTTTGATATTCCACCCTTTGCCATTCTTATTATGTATCCAAGCCAATCCAGGCATCTCACTTTTTCATTTCTTTCAAACTTGTGAATGAACAGCATGGCAGATTTGATCAAACTTGCAACAAACTTGACAGACATTCATAATTCACATGATTCTGCTATTGCAATCGGTTATAACTGCTAATCCTGTTGTTTCAGATCTATTATAATTCTGATTTGTTTCTTTGTCCCATGATTTACAAAAAAACGAAGCCACAGGCCATCCTGAGCTTTTTACCCCAGGTTGGCCTGTATAATAAACTATAAGATTGTGGATTAAAAACTAACATCTAACAGAAATACGACGACCCTCCGGGTCGCCGCAAAGCTGTATACATCAATCTTTTGGTATTGTTGTACATTTTTTGATAGCCCAAATTTTTATACATAATTTGATATCTTTTATAATTATAGACATGTTGTCCATTATCACCGTGTTAAATGTACTCACCGTGTTAGGCACAATATAGCCGTTATCGTGCTAATGTGCCGTTAAATCCCAACACAAACAAACAAACAATCTTTGTCCCGTGATTCTGTCATTGTCAGATGTCTCATAAATCTGAGGTCTCAGGACTGTTATAATTATGTAAGTTTTGATCGTTATGCTTTGTTATTTCAGATCTCTTGGGATTTTATCATTTCCCATCTGTTATGTTTCTGTAATTTTGTGAGACGGCAGTAAGAGTTTTCGTTATTTTACAACTCTAACTAGGCCATCGTTTCAGATCTCTCGTGATTTGTTACGCCATAAGATACTTTATGTTTCTATAATTTCAACATTGTTTGTCTCAGATCTCTTAGAATTTTTTTTTTTTTTTCACATTTCTAAAGACTCTCATTTCAGATCTATTGTGATCCTTTTTTTTTTTTTTTTAAACATCTCTTATAATTCTGCTGCGCAAGACTTCGCGCGAAAAAAAAACAAAAAACAAAAAGACAGTCATTAGCCTCTCCCGTTCCAGAAAATAGGAATGACGCAATCTGTTCTTTTCAATTTCTCGCTCATCAGCATAATCGATTCTGTCGGAATTTTCACGTGGCGAGAGGCTCGGTATGTGATAGCAGAGCTCGCATTGTGAACAAAGTCACAAAACGACTTGTCCTTTCAGTCTCGATGCACCAAAACTTCATCAGTCAATTGTCTTGAGCTTTCTGACATTATTGTCAATCTCATAACTCATACAGAAATGAATCATGTTTAAACTTTTTGCAACGCCGAGTATTCCACAAAATAAACTAAAGGGCAGGATATCTCCGGTTAGGAGGCAACTCACGAGCGTCGATCATCACCTTGTGAGCACAAGGAGATTTCGGAGAGACTACTACATGGTTGTTTTGAACTGTTCTCTTCATTCATGCTGACTGCTCGTGCATAAAAAAGCTTTGGCTGCAATGAGCAGCCATCTGTCAACACAGATGATCCCATCGATTCCAAGTTTGACCACCGTGTCTTGGTCATAGCATTCATCGAAAACATCGGAATCTGTTCCCTTTTGGCGCTACCCAATATTCTATTAGACAATAACAAACCCGGCAATTTTACAGTGTATTTCATATTAATCTTATCTGGTCGGTCAAAAATCGATCACTCAGTCGTAATCAAGCAGTGCTAATAAGTGTGAAGTGAGGTGGGGAACTAAGAAAGAGAGACTGGTACGGGTATTTGAATATCCTGAGAGACACCCATATGGAACTATAAAGCAGATCTAAATGCATATGGGGAGCACTGGCTGATTTTATTCAGATTTTGCTGTCACTCATTTAGAAACTGATTCCAGCGATTGAGGGGAGGAAAAAGAAACACAACTGCCCGACCCACCATCAACTAATTCGATTTAAAGGGAAAAAAAAGGTAATATCTGGATTGTCGTCAATCTGAGCCTTTACACAAATTTCGCCATTTCAAATCTAGTTTTAAAATTCACTGTACATTAATAGTCGTCAGTTAGCAGCTGAACAATGACACAATGCTACTTTTGTTATATCTTTTTTCTGGTTTAGATGCCACATATGTAGAGTGCAGGCTTCTTTCTCGCCTCTGTATTATAATAATATAAGGGAGATTTATTTTAGAATCTTGTCATGCCCCAACAATGAACTCATCAGGAGAACTGACAACAGAGAGGAATGGAGGGCCATGATCGCCAATGTCTGCAACAGACATGGCACATGAAGAAGTCATGCCATTACAATCGGGGCTGTTGACTTGCTTTGACATCGTCAAATGGAAATAGTTTTTTTAATCGTCACATTAAATTGTATGTGTTTTGGTATGTATTTTAATATTTTTTGAGCTTTTCTTCTCAATCTCTGTCCCTCGGCCGCAGGTGAAGTATATCAGATATCAAAGGTGGCCTCGTTGAGAAAATCGAGCTATACAGACCTGCGTATCACAGAAGTTTGCTTTGAATGTGGAAATATTGACACAGCTGCGTTTTAGCTAAGTCGTTTTATTCACCAAATTAATGTAGGACTACTCTCATGTTGCTCACTTCCACTGACATAAAATGCAAATCTGGCGTCGGACTCAATTCATCCGGTCTCAGAATGTTTGTTCTATTATAGTAATGCCTTAGGCAATCTACTGTGCCTAAATGTTCGTTAAGTGCAATGATATGAAGCGTTAAAAAAAAAAACAACAACTCACAACTAACATAATGCAAGGAGATAGCTTGTTCGAGCAAGAACACTGTTCTTCACCACCTGTCGAATAAAACAAGTCTCAGATCTAGTTATCGGAAAATAATCATTTCTTGCCATATTTCCACGACATTAAACAAGAGAATAAGAGAGCTAAACAAATAAACGATAAATCGTGTAATTTCTTGAGTTTTTTTTTTTTTTTTGTATGACAAATTTTTGCATCATTTTCCTTCAGATTTGTTCTGCAGGTTCCATCGTTAAAGTTCAACAGCTGAAATCAAGTATTCAAACCAAATGACTAGTTTTTAGATTAGCGCAGACGAAATGTAGAGACAGTTTGATAGATCAGTACAGACTAAGTCCAACGTTGAGCGAGCCTGGAGACTCAACCGTGCATGGCTGAAATAAAAGAAGAAAGATGAGAGGCAGCTCATAAAGATTTGCAATGTGTCGACAGGACCACTTGAACGTGGACACACTAAATCTTTTGCTTCTACACAATCCAAAAGTTGACACGCAAGAATAATCATAACCCTTTACAATACAATATGTTGATGCTTCACACCATCATATGAATACTGTCGGCCGTACATTAAAGAAGCCTCTGTCTGTGTATGTTATTTGTGTCAGTTTCATTTTCTTGTCATTAGTTCATTATTGTTGCTGTTGATGTTGCTGTCATTGTCGTCGTCGTCGTTGTTGTTGTTGTTGTTGTGCTGTTCTTATTGTTGCTATTGTTGTTGTTGTTGTAGCTGTCATTGTCGTAGTTATTGTTGTTGTTTCTCGTCATCATTTTCTTCTCCTTTTACCATTTTAGTTTTTACTTGAAAAAAATCTACAAACCTGCACACACATGTGTTACTTTGTTGTGAAGAGGTCCTGTAGCTGCTGTCTGCAATGATCTAGTGAGACACAGCAATACACACAGTCATCTGGATGGTGGACATCACAAGTGTGGGTTTCGTGAACATGACAGCCCTGCCGGAAGTGACGACACATCAGAGCATCCACAGAGACATGAATACCACTTTCTGGTAACTTTCTACAAGGATATTCGTCAAATCTGAACACGAACTTACATGTAATGTTTGATCATAAAAAGAGAAGCAAATTTTTCTGCTGTTTCAAGCATTAACTACGAATGAAAATAAATCGTGTTATTAAAATATGAAAATCAAATGTCATAACTGAAATAGACATATTTTTAAAAAACGTATTTCGCTCATGATTTATGGACAGATTTAGTTAAATTTGCCGTGAAAAAAACTTCGAAAACAAACAAACAAACAAACAAAAACTGTAGTTGTGACATTTGGGCATTAATCTTATCTACATTTTGAAGTTATGG
>JBCAUA010108339.1:0-10081 GCA_038406235.1 Peronia verruculata
TCTCGTTCGCATCCACCGCCTGATCGCCACTTATAAGTCACGACTACATCTACTCAACACTGAGAACTCGTGACAATTGTTTTGTGCATGTTCATGTCAAATTTCATGTCAACTGCTCCATAAATAGAAAAGTTGATAGCATATTTGTGCTAAATTTGAGAAAAGCGCATGTAGTTTTTTTTTGTTGCTAAAAAAACAACCATAAAGAGCTTTTCATTGGACTTTCAACCCCAAAACATGTTTGTTTCCCCTACTTGAACTCTTTCCATGATTTCTATTCCTTTTTTTTTTCGTCCCCTTCTACTATGCCCCTACCCCCATTCTTCCTCCATTTTTGCTTCCATACCCCCATTAGGACTTCCGTGAAGTCATTTAAGGGTCCAGAGGGACTATATATGGCCGCCATGTCTTCCTCGGTCAACACCAACAGCGTTTTCACCCTTCGTGTGACAGTTAATCTACTATTGCATTCTGAAACAGTAGAAGCATAGTATAATTCACCCTCATTAGGCCATGGGAAGTCTATTTCAGAGGCCCTTGTGAACGTTTTCGCTGATATTTGGTGTAGTCAGATGGTCCACCCCTGGCACTGGGGCTCCTGATACTGGTAAAGTAGATCATAATCAAGTTTCCTATACCCAGTTTGCCTGAACCCAGCGAAATAATGATGATCTACCACTGAGTAAAGAGCCCCTAATGAGCTAGAGACCGAATGGCAGAGGGATTGGTCAACCTGTGTTTGACCACCCTCCCAACACCTTGGAATGGACATATTAACTTTTCAATACCATATTTATATTTAGCAGAGACCAAGCTTTAAAAAGAAAACCAAAATCCAAAACTGAATATTTTAAGCAAAAACCAAATTGTAAAAGCACAACCAGTCACGAACAAAAAGGTGAATTTCAAAGAACACACTGAAGAATCTGAAGATCTCTTAACACTACTGTCAGAGGGTGCAAGTTAATTACACACCAAGTAATCAAATGGGCTGGCTAAGATGATACTCCAAGAAAAACACTGAAGGACGAAGGCATAGAGACAGTGAGCGAAGAATATGCAGACAACATCAAGGAATGCACTGGCAAGATCTTAGCAGAAACACAAACTTTCAGAAAATAGACAAAAATGAAGAGGGCTGGTGTGCAAGCCCTCATACACTCCCCAAAACTTTACAGAGTTAAGGGGACCGAGCCAACTCACAACTATTGGGCAGTAGAGCTGCGGGTATTCATATTTTATACATGATATCTAACAACTGAATAAAAAATGAAAAGAATGGCAAGAACTTACTCATTTTTTCCATCTTTATCCTCAGACTTTCCCTCATCTCTGGTAGTTCCAGAAGTGGCAGTAGTGAACAAAGAAAAAAAAAAAAACAAACATTAAAAACAAATGTAAGGAAAAATAATATGTTGGCATTACATACATGTTTCAAAAGCAAGTATTGAAAATTCAGCATAATATTCTGACCTTAAAATTCAAGAAAATTTCAAAAGATCAGGACTTTCAATGTATAAACAAAGAGAGCTGAACGTTAATGTGTACAACACATATGGTGCAAGCAAATTTTTACCCTACTGAAAAATCACAATTTTTTTTAGCTTTTACTCAATCTGTTTCAGCAAATTTGATTCTGAAATGTATTTTTAAATTGATATAGAGGGATTCTGACATGAGAAGGAAAAAAAAAATGCGTTAAAAACTCATTCACTAGTGAAAAACATGTGATTTCTCCAGTTGCCCCAGTTTGATGAGCACCTGATTTCATCATTTTGCGCCTCATACGACAACTTAATGTGTGTACTTGTCTGCTTTTTTTTGTTAAAGTGCCAATATACTCTAAAATAATATTTATTTAAGGTCATGGCTGTAAAAAACTATCAGTTTTGCAAAAGTTTTCCTAGTCACTTCAAGTGACTGCTTGGCATGTTTACATCTGGAAAATGCATATCTGTATGTCTGTTTGTGTGTACATGAATGGCGTGTGTGCAATACTCAGATGATGATATAATAATGCTTCCTGCTTGAGAAGTTCATGAACACAGCACCTGTGTATTCTTTCATCAGGATCTTTCAAACTGAAAATGCATTTATGGAAATACAGGTAAATACCCACATAAGCAAATCTGCTTGGTTTATATTGTCCACACATGACCACAATTACAAAAATATGCAACCATCTATATACATGCATCATATCATTCACCACATGGAGATGAAAATATGCCCACACAAAAAAGATTATGTCAGTAACACATGTATGTTGTATTATATACAAAATACATTATTATTGCTACCTGATAATGTTTGAGAATAACACACTGATCCGATCTTATTTCAACCAGAGTAATTCTGAAAGTTCAAAACACCCTGCTTCTTGATTTCCCTGCTTTTCAAATCACCCTCTGCATAAATGAAAAACAAGAAGAATATAAACTTTATACTGAAATGAATCAGTGGCACGTAAAAGTGTAAAACTTTGCTAAACAGATTAAATGCACTAGAGTTTTCAATTTCTTGAATTTCTTCCTGATATTAGTGTATAATATGACAAAAAAATTATGTATTCATAGTTTTCATACCATGCATGCATGACATATCATTACCGATGTGTCTGAGGGCCAAAATTTTCAAAAATTAGTTTCTAAACCCTTTGTACTCAGATGATGATATAATAAAGCTTCCTGCTTGAGAAGTTCATGAACACAGCACCTGTGTCTTCTTTCATCAGGATCTTTCAAACTGAAAATGCATTTATGGAAATACAGGTAAATACTTTAAACTTTAATACTTACTATGTTAAAATCCTGGGTTCAAGATAATGTTGTAAAGTGTTTTAATGTTTGAATAAATCATTTGCCCATATCTACTACTTCCAAATTTCGACGCAATTCAACTGCACAGACGCCAGGTAGGGCTGCTTATGACGCATGGGCAGTTGAATTATGTCATTTTATTAATTGGAATGGAGTCTACCTTGTGTGTGGGTGGAGTCAACAGTATGGCTGTCGCCAGTGTGGGAGCGTACTTAACAACAGCATCAAAGGAAAGTCTGTCTTTCCATCAACTAGTCTGGGCAATGAAATCAAAGAAAATGTAACAGCCGCCTGTCAAAACTTTATTTGATTTAGTAGATAATTCGAAGTATTCTTTTGACAGACACAGAGAGTGGCAAAGTAAACCGATGATTGTGGTGGGTTTCCTCGGAAGTACCGGTTCTCTTTTTTTTTAGCTAAAATGTATTAACCAACCGATTAGGCAGACAAGTAAACAACACATGATCGACAGAGATGAATTCAGAAGCAAAGAGATTGATAGTATCAGATTTGGAATTGGCCAGCAAATAGAATGTTTTGAACAAAAGCACAGTTATGAGATATAAGAGTGGTGGAAGTAGAAACAGATGACGTGGGAAATTAGTCTAGACATCAGGCTTGTCTGAGAACGGGTGGAATGTTACTACTTTGATCTAGGTGGCTAATTTACCTGACTATAAGCTAGATCTAGTTTCACCGAAATCAAGTCTTGTTACTTGTGGCAAAAGCAAGTGCCCAATCAAAAATGAGACATTCCGCCCTGATGATAGACAGCCAAGATGTCAGATTTTTTTTAGTTTCCTGAACACCCACTGGTTGAATGAGGAGACTGATCAAGAATACTATTACTATTTCTTAATTCATTCCGATGGTTCAGTTCTTGATGTATGGCTCATTCTTTAATCATGGATCCACTTCCTGGAATTTGAAAGATACTCCAATTGTCACTCGACAAAAGCAACACTGCAACACCATCAAATAGTACCTCGTGTACAGCAAAGTTTAGTTTTTCTTCAGGGACTACCAATATCATTCTTGAATCTCAGTGACACAGAGGATTTGGATATCAATGTCGAGCTGTTCAATATTTCATCAGACCAGTCACTGTTGACTTCGACACCCAATGGCAATCAACATTCAGAGGAAGCATTATGTCCCGTCCTTGCAGCAAAACAAATGCACAGTTCTCTATTTGCAAACCTTTCAGCATCTCTGATGACTTCTGATCTAGTTCCAGAAGGTATTGCCACTGAATTAGATCAAACATCACAGGGTCCCAAGACTCCTTCTGCTGATGTGATGATTGAATTTGAAGATGTAGCTAATTCCACTGCTAATTCCAAGCCATAAACAAAAGCCTGCTGCTTTTCTTGACAATGTTACAGCGGATGCATAATCAATCCACAAAATTCCAAAAAGTCATCCTAAAGAGTGGAAGCAAAACAAAAGAACGCCGCCAGAAAGGTCAACCCTACATCTCCCATTGAGGAAAAGAGATACCTGCTCATGAAATGAAAGCACCATGCTCACGCAAATTTCACTCAACCAAATGTTGGGAATTCACACACAGGGATAGGGTGGCAATCTTTAAAAAAATATGGAATTCCAGTGAAACGCATGTCTACAGCTTCCCCAAGAAGGCATTGGGCACTTCAGTTTAAGTTGAAATGGATCAGAGGTGACATTCTCCACATGTGCAAATCAATGTTTTTGAATACTAATGCATTTACACAGTGGTTTATACCGAGCTGTTTCTATGAAAATTGTCAGGATATGGAAACCAACACTCCCCGATTATCGCACTATAAGTGGGTGGATGATGACAAGCTCTTCTTCAGAACAAATTCTTTGAAAAATTAAACAAGATGCTCTCTCACTACTGCAGGCAGAATATGGGAAAACTGTATCTAGGATCCCATTTTCAAAGTCTGGCAGAACCCTATAGGTACAAAACTAAATGTGAAGAGGAACATCGGAATGTACTCTCCCTGACCACATTCAAGGATTTTATTTTTTTTTAAAACAGCACTTTCACTGCATGTTCATGGGAAAGATCAATGTGACGTGTGTTTCATATCAGGAAGGAAATTTGCTTCAACATGTTTGGGAAAAACATAATATCAAATCTAAAGATCAAGCAAGAGAAAAGAAGGGCCATGATAAGAAGTAAGCCCAAAATTCACTTGAAGGAACAAGAGAAGGCGTAGTATGCATGGAGAAGCAGTTCTGCTAGCGTCGTCCTTGAAAGCATCAGCGCTGTATTACAAGACTAAATTAGCAGTGTATAACTTTACTGTTCTCAATTTGGCCACCAAAGACGTTAAGTGTTACATCTCACGTGAAGGCGAAGGTGCAAATGAATTCTCATCTTGTGTTGTACACTTCTTGGATGAGAATGTTGCCAAATGTGATAAGTTTATCATACACAGTGATGGCTGTACTTACCAAATCCATAATGCCATCCTGCTTGGTGCAATCAGTGACTTTTGTGCCAGAAAAAACAAAGTTGTTGAACATAAGTACCTTGAAAAGGGGCATAATCAAACGGAGGTGGACAGCATACACAACTTAATCAAAAGGTCTCTGAAAAACACTCTCATCTATGTGCCCATGGACTATGTGAACATCTTTAGGAAGGCCAGACAAAATTCCTCCATCTGATGTTTGCCTTCTGGACCATTCTTTTTTCAAGGATTTCTCAAAGACAGGTCTGTGAAAAAGTATCAGACCTGGCCGTGGGACATTCGTTACCTGCGATGCCCTGCTGACAGAACTATCCAATACAAACAAATTTTGATGATAAGTGGGCTAGGTTAGCTCAACCACAAGGACAAATTTCTGGTTCAGAGGCATCAGCACAGCTTTATTCAGATCACCTGAAAATTCAACTCTCAAAATACAAACAACTATGAGAGCTTGAGAGTATTATCGCAAAAGACTGCCCTGCCTTCTGCGACAACCTCAGGCACAAAAAGAGGGAATCCATGTGCCATGATACATAATAATTATGTGAATGTGACTTCTTTTGTCTTCCTTCAATCACTGTAAATTTATAAGATGTGTTTTTAGCAGCCAATCAGGCCATAACTTCCATCCTGTGGTTGCTCAATCTCTCTGCAGCATTTGGTACTATGGACAATTTTATATTAAGTCAATGACTAGCAACAAATAAACAAGAGGGACCAAAAAAATGAAAAAGGTAGGAAGGGGTTGAGAGAGAGAGAGAAAGAGAGAGAGAGAGAGAGAGAGGTGGGTGAGGGATAGAAAGATGAGAGAGATGAATGAAGAGACAGAATAGATGTTAAAAGGAGTAAAAAAAAAGTGTGATGGGAGTCCAGTCAGGAAAACACTTTGATACATTTGGTCTTTACTATGCTAGCTTCACCATTCAAATTTCTTAATTAATACATTATTGTTATGATTCGTTTGTTTGATTACTTTTGACCTGAGAAAAGAATGTAAATTATTATCACGTTACTTGTAACTTCCTTTTCTTTCAATGAACTTTTTATAACAAAACTCACATGTTTTGAATAACTGAGTAAGTGAATAAATGAAAAAGAGCTATTGTATTTATTCACTGAAGTAAACGTTGCCATCTGTCCACTCCCTAACTAATCAAGCGCCCAAGCGACGACTGGTGTTCGCTGAGCGGCATTTATCAACGTGATTCAAAGGTCTGAGCGCATGCATTTTCACCTGTGCAGTTGAATCACGTCGATTCAAGTAGATCTCAAATGCAGTATGTTATGTAACATGGACAATTTCATTAAAATTTGATGAGGACTAAATTTCAGGAACATTTCTATTCATAATATCTGAGTTCTGGACTCATATGTAGAGAAAAGCAGAAATGAAATAGTTTTTGTCCTCTCCTGTAAGATTTGACTCCAGGCACCTGGGTGGTTGAATCACATTGCTAACAATATATAGTTTGGGATCACTGAGCCATCTGATGAATGTAATTTTGGCACTCTCCCGCAAGCAACTCCTGAAAAGTTTTACTACAAATGCATGAGAATTGCATCCTTTTATGGCCGAACATTTTGTCCCTCCTCATTCCCTTTTAGTTCACCTCTGACCCTCAAGTGAGCCAGTTTGTGGCTACCATGAAGTAAGAATAATCATGCTTCAGCAAATTTTATTGAAAATAGAGGCTATATCATTTCAAGTCCAGAAAAATGGAAACTATACATAAAAATTTATGACCTACAATGACCAAGTGTTTTGATTACAATCATGAGAATTTTTTTTTTTTTAATTGTCAAAAAAAAAATATGGACAAGAATTCAGATGTGAAATACACTGTATGAAGTAAATGAAAAAAAAAATGATATACAGGAGTAAATAATAAAAAAAAAAAAAAAAAACAATTTTGCAACAGTTTATCAGCTTTTACATTGTATTCTCAAAGAAATTTTCCTCTAAGTTTGTGCTCTCAAAATCAATTTGTATGATAATTAAGCCCTTCATGACCCCAAGTTTTTTCAATGCATAACTGACCCAATTTACTCAATGCAGGAAGAGGCATTTCCATGCTGTGATAATAAACTCAAGTTTATATCTGACCAATTCAACAGATTTATGACATCTTCTCCATTGTTGAGGCCTGTCCTCTTATACCACTACTAACATCTAGCAGAGTCCAGGCTTGGTATGTTACTACTAAAACAGCCAAACAGAGAAAAACATTTACTTTGGGGCTTACAATTTTTCAAGGGCGTTTTTGAAATAATTTTTAATTATTTTTAAATTTTCAATTAACTCTACACAAAAGGTTTACACTATTCCTGTGTTTTCAAAGTGAGAGAAAATTATGAGGTTTGGTTCATTTTTTACTGACTCTCGATATAATGCCATTACAGGCACTCTGATTTATGATATACGGTACATCACATAATTCTCAGTTGATGAGAAACTGAGTATTTGAGTTACATAAATTTCAACTGCAGATTTGCCACATGCCATGTTCACCTTACCACATGATTCAGTCAATCTGTGGAATGATAGCTTTGGTGTTGCCACTGAGGCAGTATTAGTTACAGATCAATTTCAAAACGGAGCTTCAAAACCCCTTGAGTAAATTGATAATTTTTGTATCTGCCAAAGACAAAAAATACATTTTCCAATGACTTATCATTAGCTTAAATTATTTTTATAGCCCTTTCAGCACCAGTTTCAATTTTGCCTGACACTACCTGACACACATAGATAAAGTGTTTGTGGACGTAGAGGATGTGACATTGGTATTTTTAATGATAAGTTTTATGGTTGTTGTTGTTTTTTTCTTGCCAGGAAAAAGGACCTATGCTAGTACCTTGTCCATTCAATTTGACGTCTATCAGATTAATATTTCTTTTCAAAATGTCCACAAAATATCTGACCCAAAACAACTGTTATGACAAACATTTCAATATCAGTAAATGATCTGAGATTCTTTACCTACCTCAGTACGCTGACTTATTGTCTTTTTCTTTTGTAGACAGTGGGATTGTCAACTGCTCTTAGGAAATCCTGATTAATTGCATTGCATTACCTGTATCTTTCTTAAAGATTAATCTTTGAATAAGATAGCAAGAGGCAAACGGATCAGAGCATGGAAGCTGCTAAATTATTCTACTATACATTTTGGACCCAGTGATTACATTCAACACACAATACTTTAAGGGATAAAAAAGAAAATGAAGATGTAAAAATCAAGTTTGATGCCGGAAACATAAAGTCTATAACTTTGCTAGGTTCTTTCTTTGGTGAAAACTTTGTTGAATTTGTTTGTCTATATAATAATGACTGGTTGCATATAGTAGCCTATCATGAAGCAATATTAAAAAGGTTTGATATGGCATCAAATTATGCACCAAAACTAATAGAGTTAACTGCCAACCTGGACATGTAATCAGTGATGACTTTACAACTCTATAAAGTCTCTATGTGAGATAAAACAGTCATAAATGGGTAGTAAAGTTCATCTCATATAAAAACAATTCATAAATGAAAGAAGTGATGGAACACACACTAGTAATAATATGACATATCTCTGACTTACTTACACAAAGACAAAATCACAATTTCATTCCGTGAAGTGGGCAAATGTGCAAAACTGAATAAAATGTGAGGAATAAAATTTGAAAAGCATTCATTTTGTGAATAAGATCAGATGCACTTGGACATTATTTTAATCTATTTGGATGAACAATACTTATATGTATCAGGATGTGGCAAAATCATGGCACGGTTTGTGCCATGAATTGCAAAATTTTGATGTAAGAGTAACCAAAAGGTCTCAGATTAGAAAGTTTTTAATTCTTCAACTTTAGCTGTGTGTAAAATAAGCCTATGCGGCCATGCCAGACACGTGCATTTATTAATATACATATGAGAGGCGACACAATGAAAACAGGTGCTCGTCAAACTGGGTGACCTAAAAAATCGAATATTAAAATTTTTCAACAAAGAAAGAGTTGTTAATGTAATTCTTTTTTCTTCACAGAAGCCCTCTATATCAATCTAAAAATGCGTTTCAGAGTTCAATTTGCTGAAATAGCTTAACTAAAAGCCCAAAAATTGTAATTTACCACCAAGGCTTAATAAGGATTAACGAAACTAATCCAGCATTTTCTCACTGAATTCAGCTGCAACAACAGGTCAACCCCATCATCTTTACATGCCAATATCTCAACGTTTCCTTAAATATATATATATATACATATACTAGAAGAGAACCCACGGCCTCCATGGGAGATTATTTAAACATAGCCCCGGACCTTCAAGTGTATGGCAAAGGGTGCGCACCTCCATGTTGGTATTTTGGTTGATTAAGCTAAATACTACTCAAAGAAAATGCGTTTTGACCCGTCGTACTATCCAACACACAATTCGGATCAAGCAGCCTCACAAGATTCTCATTCAATTATTATCACATATTTAGAATAACGTTAAAAAAAATAATAACTATTGGCTTATTTCGGGTTTATGAACATAGAAACACAGATCCGCTGGATCCATTCAGCAGCTTCAAGTCCAACAATCTGAAATACTGAAGATAGGAGAAAGCTAAGCCTGCACTTCAAGTGTGCGCAACTGTGTGCTGATATCTTGGTTGTTAAACTGAATGTTACTCAAAGAAAACGTATTTTGAATGCATCATTCTATTGAACGTACAATTCTGATCAAAGCACACTCACGAGTTTGTTATTCCATTATTACTGCATTTCAAGAATAGCGCCAAAGGCAATAAGCTTTTTTTTTTCAGGTTTAAGTAC
>JBCAUA010108361.1:0-10081 GCA_038406235.1 Peronia verruculata
AGATGGTGTCCGTAATGACTGCTATTCGGCTTTCTAGTTCCACTTTCTTTAAGTTAGCGCGGATAAGCTGGGCTAATCCAGTCCAGAAAGGAGGACTCTAGATCTAGTCAATCTAGAGACTAGATTTCTAGATCTAGATCTAGATCTAGAAAGATCTAAAATCTAGATCTGGATCTCTAGGCTAGATCTAGACGTTTAAAATATCTACTACTAGATCTAGATCTAGACAAGAATCAATTAGCCTACTGTCAATATGATTTCTGTATATTGGTGTTGTCACTGTTGTGTGAGTGTTTCAAATGGCAAATAAACTTTTCTGGTTGATTTTATATTGATGTTTTTGTCAATTTTTGATGTGTGTTTACTTCAGGGTTAGGTTTAGATTAGAGTTGGGGTAGGAACTAGGATGGGCTTAGGGATAGGGGTACATTCTATGGTGGTAGACTTAAAATAGCAACCATAATCATGCAATGATTGATATATGTTCTTGTGACTTTTGTAGTAGAAACAGGCTGCGACCCACGAAATGACAGGGGTGCCACAGATTGTATCACAAGATGTTTTTAGTTCTATATTAATATATAGCCTCTGCTACATTGTTACACTATTATCAATAGTAATACATTAAATTGTACATCAAGTTCTACTGAACTTGTCATTTTCTGAATTGGTTCAGCAATGTTGTGACTCATGAAATTTTCTTTCCATTCTGTTTGCAGCTGCAGTGTGAGCATTAGTTTTGATCAGTAGTGGTTTTAATATCAAAAGTGTGAGAATGGCAGACGCAGCAGAATCTGATATTGGGATCTTTGATGATTTTGGTGATGCTGCAGAAATGGAAACAACCTACTGTCGACAAGTTTCTGAGGATCAGTACCAAGAGGACATAAGATCAGAAACTGACAAAGCTCTTGGGGTAAAAGAAAGAAAGCATGTAACCCTAAAAAAAAAAAGGAAAATAACAAAATTATAATATAAAGAATCCAACCATCGCACTGTCTTTTCATCTGTCTAGCTATCTCTCTCACAATTGACCACACTTGAGCTTGCCTGAATTAACCTGAAACTTCGGCTTAGTTTTTTCCATGAAACAAGCATGGCAATGAAATACATTATATTCTATGAAAATAGAACTGCTGTTTTGATTTCACCCGCAATCATTCAGTGAAGTTAAGAAAACAATGCTATTTTGTTATTTTTATTTCTTAACATTATGAATTCAAAGGTCCAGCAAACCAACATAAATACGGCTCAAGTTGTTTCCATCATTTGATAGGTGATAGGAGATTTTAAGACAGGATATGTACATGTACTATTATTCTAAACACGATTTTTTTTTTTTTTTTAAACAAATCACCGTCGAGATCTCTATATCAGGAGGTTGAAAGATGTATAGAAGTAACGTATCAGTCGACTCAAACATTGTATTTGCACTTCGTAGACTGGTCAAGGAATATGGAAAGGGAAATAGAGGGGCTAGTGTTTTTGGCTTGAAGAAAGAGGAAGGGTAACCTGTCACATACACTCAGCCTGAGTTTGTCCAGTTTCGCCCCAGGCCTAGGATTTATTTAAAGCGAAAAAATGCACGCTGTGAAACTCAATATTTCACAGGTCTGACGACCAATTCAAGGGCATCAAAATCTAGTGCTGTTTCATATCAAATACCATTTCATGATTTTCATAAATTATTGAAATTTTAATTTGATCTGTAAAACTGATGATTAATTCACAGTTGATATTTTCGAAAGATATATACCATCCCACCCATTGAATTATGACAAAAAAAAAAAAACAGAATTGTGTGGTGAGTCAGGTGAGTGGGAATAGGGGAAAAAAAAATTATCTAGCCTAATGCCACTGGTATTCAGGGAATATAGAAAAGGGAGGCCTTGGATCAGTTTCCCTGGGCCTGTGAAGTCTAAGTCAGACTGGTTAAAATCCAACCCAGTGCGTCTGTTGAACTACAGATGTGTTGATCCTTCTTCCACGTTGTCGTCGTCGTATGCATAATTATGACAACTTAGTGCAACTCAGTTATGTTACTGCTGTTAGCATCCTACATATATTTCATTATTTGCTGTTAAATCAAAATTATGGCTCTAAATGAATAGAAATGCAATTGATATCGTACTATCTGTTGTCTTGAGCCCCTTACTTGTAATATTGAAATTGAAGTTTTCTCTTGAGTGATATGGTAGCAAAGCTGATGCTCTGAGTATGTGATGCAATAACATTTAAAAAACATGTATGTAATATTGTGTGTCCAGAAATGTGACAAGTGAAACTGCATGTATACACATTAATATAATATAGACATGTATATTTGCATTAGTGTTTTAATTGTATCTATATATGTCTATATACCTATATATCTGTCTGTCTGTCCATCCGTCCGTCCATGTGTGTACACATGCATGCAGTTTCTGCTTGTCACATTCTTTCATTATTTGCGATCACACATGCATTCTTACACATTACATGCATATAATTATGAATGTTTCAGAGCCACACCATGTCCATTGTATTTCTTTGTTTCTTTTGTTATCATTTTTTTAAAAATTTATCTGTAATATTTGAAATAGGATGGCTCATTTTGGAACAGTAGGGGCATATTTTACGTGGAATGTTTCATCTGATGAAAGACTGGCCAAGGATATGATTAATCCTTGAATGTGACAGATGTGAGACAAATAGATCTGTCTGCAACAAAAACAGTCTCATTGCCTATGTAGCTTCGAACAGAATTATAAGTAAGTGTAGTTAAGTGCACTCTGCATTTTGCCATAATGTGTTCTGGGAACTGTGGTTCTCATTTTGGTCAATATTTTTGCCACAGGAGCTCTGCAATTATCTGGATAAAAATCCTGATGTCTATGCTCGGATATTGCGTAAGAGAAAACAAGAAGAGATGGAAAGATCTGGAGTGATCTCATTTATGAAGGTATTGTTCGATTTTGTACTGTAAAGCGCTCTCTTTAAAAATCACTTATTACTTAATTTAGATTATCATGTTTCAGATCTGTTCGTGGCAGTGATGATGCTGTCTTGTAGAAGAAAAGAGTTTTACAGATTTTGATAAATGAAAGTTAAAAATGTGACCACAATACTACAGATGCAGAGGATAATCAGTTGATGTAGTGTCTAGAGCATGCATTGAAATTAACTTTCATGATGAATATTTTTTTAATCAGCTGTAAGGTAATTTCATAAATCAAATCATATAAAAGTGTTAGGAACAGAGCTTGACAAAATGCCTTTACTGGGTCTGGTGGAAACAAATTGTTTAAGTTATAAGTAAAGAAGCCTAAGCAATGAGGTATTTGGAGATCGGTCACATGACTGAGAATTTTTGTTCTCAAGCTGGTTTGTGTACTTGTTCTGCCTATGACGCTCAAGTCTTAACGAATGATAAGCATTCAGAGATGTCACTATAAAAACAAAGCCACCCATGAGCGATGTTTCTTTGGTCAAGTGACTGATCTCAAAATACCTCTGACATTTGAAAGTGGACATGGATATTGTGTAGTTTTATAGCAAAATGAAGGTTATTTTAATGTTTTCAATACTGAATAATAATAAACTATTCAGTCATATCTGTAACTAAGAGGAATACATTTTGACATTTCCACAACATAGTTGTCATATTCAGCCATTAATATAGACTTAGATTATTATCTCTGCTGTTCACTCTTGATTAATTTTCTAATGTTGATGTGGTTTGCCTTGACAGAGTAAAGTGATGAGTTTGATCCATGGTGAAGAATATCCACAATGCCTTGTCAGTACTAGTGAGTGTGTCCATCAGACCAGTGCACTGAAGGCAGGCATATGCAAAACATTTCAGCTGTCTCAAGGTAAAGTAGAACACTGTTGGCAATCTCTGTCATCAATATCTTATCGTTGTTTGCTGATCCTACATAATTGTAAAGTTTGCAACAGTGAGTAAATACTCAAGAATGCTAACAAAATTTGAATGAACAAGTTGTTTGTTCAATACACTAGTAGAACTGGATAGAAACTGAGGCAATAAAATTCTGTATTCATTTCATGCCCAAGATGTAAAATGGGGACAATCGAGGCCTCGTTTTTTTTTTCTCTCTTTACTGTAATCTCTTGTTTTTTCGGCGCACAGCAGCCAAGACCTTGATAGAGAACATTAAAAAAACGGATAATGCAATGCTATCGCCCTACTGTATATAGGCAACCCTAATACAATAATAATAATACGTAACACTGTAGTAATAGTATTAATAATAATAACACAGTAATTCAAAATAGTAAAATTAACAATATTGCAGTTCTACAGTGCAGTAGGCTCAAACAGTACTGTACATTGTACTGTGCATAAGTGTACAGTACTGTACTGCGCTGAACAGTTATGGTTATGTGTACTGTACTCTCCAACTAGCTGTCTGCTGTGCCAGCCATGCCAAATACAAACAAACTTGTCCAACGGAAAGATGAATAATGAATCATGCGCCAAAAGGATTGATGACGCTGAACAATGATACACGACAAACAACCCGACAACAGATAAATGAGGGATTACTGTCCTTTAGCCAATAATTATTACTGCAGGGATGTCTGTGCAGCTTGATTATTGTACTTTCTGCTAATTTTTTTATTGAAGAATTCACATGCTAACAATGGATTATCCTGGTCAAGATAGATTTGCTTGCTTGGCATTCCTTCTTTTATGCGCCATTTAAGCATTTGTTCTCTTTTCATTGGAACCATTTTATTTACTTTTAAACTTGTTGCTCCATGTACATGTTTTTTTATTTCTTCATGAAGTTTTTGCTGAAAAAGCCGTGGTCTGACAAGCCTCGAAACATATTTGACTTTTTACAAGGAATTTGTTAAAAGATATGTTAGCTTATCAAATAGAGTTATTTCCAAGTTCATGCACAGTTGTGTTGTATGAATTAAAGTCAAGACAAGTTCTTGTTGTGTCTGTAATTTCAGAAGTAAAAGGCAATACTACAAGACATTCAGCCAGACTTGCAGCCAAACGACAAGCCCAGATGACAAAAAGCAATGACATAGACAATCAACTCTCCAGTTCCTCTAAAGACTCTAACCAAATTATAAGTAATTCTGTGCAAGACAGTCAGAAAAATGGTGAATCCTCCAGCCAGCCAGTTCCAGATTACAGTAATGAATCCCCGGCCATACTTGTAGCCACTGTCATTCCCAGTGTCAAAAGCCCAATCCAGAGGAGTCCTTCAAAAGCAGGTGGTTCAGACAGTGATGCACTTGGCACTTCAAGTTTGGATACAGACAAAACCATTATGGACAACCAATCGACACTTGAAACCAGAGCCACAGTAACTGGCCACCCTCCACCTCCACCACCACCTCCTCCTCCTCCCCCTCCCCTCCCACCAAGCATGCTTATTTCCACTGTTTCCAAGACTTCAGTGTCACAGTCGTCCTTGACCAGCATCACAAACACACCAGCCAAAAAGGCACGGCATTCTCTGACCAAATTTAATGCTGATACAAACTATCCCAGGCAGTCACGCACAAGCCCGAGGAAAACCTTAGCCTCACGTGAGAACAGCATGAGTAGATCTACTAGTGCACAGCATCTGTCATTTGTGTCTCGCCCAGGCTCAGCTGCTTCTGTGGATGGGCCAGTGAGTGTACCTTATTACAAATTAAGTTTTATTATTTATCCTCAGATTTTTTTTGTGTCTGTGTGTCCACAAGCCTTCAGTATTTTTTTGATGTTTGCCAAAAAAAAAACAACCTTCATAAACCATCTAGTTCCAGAACTTCAACCTTCAGTTTGAATGTACAGTTGCCAGATAATCTCAGTTTCAATGTCTTTTAACAGAATAACATAATATTGTTTCATTTCTTCACAAGTAATTGATATATATACAGAAGCTCCGTATATAAGTACTCCGAATAGTACAAGCACACTCCACTTATATGCATGCTTTGGTCCCATGACAGATTTTTACTATAAAATTTATATTCATGCAAGTACACTCACTCCAGATACAAGCACGCCTAGCAAGTGAAAACGGTAAGTGAAAAAAAAAAAAAAATTCAGCTAGCTACCAAACGATGGTTTCCTTGAGTACAATGGTGTTATGTCATTTTATTTGGAGTAGGAGAATGCAGGAGGCTTGAATTACCCTACCCACAGGTTTTCGCTATGGCCGTCCGACACTTGATACAACCCTTAATGTCAGACCTCGTAAGGTACTGCCCCCCCCCCCCTACGAACAGCGGCCTTACACAATGAGCGTGTGCAATGTGGTGTAGGCTTAGAGTAGAGTCGGGGAACTTTGCCAGGCAGGATAATTCGCCACACTGCTACACCTGTCAACTTGGAAGTTGTTGCAACCCTTGAGGGGACTATATTATTACGTATAAAGTGTAAATTGTTACGTTCCCTGTCTCACCCTACATATATGCATGCTCTACATATAAGCACACCTTTCAGCTCGTCCCATCAGGGTGCTTATATCCGGAGACTATTGTATATGTTATTGAAACGGAAATATGTTGGAGTTTCTTGAATTATTTTTCAATGAAATATGACTATATGTTGACTGATATATGTGGAAGATGTTGACAAAAACAGTGGCTTTTTTTAAAAAATAAATTTTGCAAGCAATATTAATTAATGAAATCATACAAAACCAAAACATGAATATTTGTTTACTATTTTTTTAACTTATAAGGCAAAACTGTTTTGTATTGATATAGTTTTGTTGCATGATGATACTTTCATATTTATGCCGTTTCAGTTCTTGACACCAATGGTTCCTCCAAAACTGAAGTCACACAAGCGTACATTGTGAGTAGTTCTGAGGAAATCATACAACATAAATATTATTTTACACTGTTCTTGGGTGAAGCATTTTAGTTTGGCAATCCACAAAGCTCATTATGGTAAAAAAATTTGTTGGTTATTTCACCAGGTTAGCCTCTTGAACAATCACATCATCACAATGCAAACTGCAAAAGTCCATTCAAACTTAATAATAGTAATATTCATGTAATTCAACAGAATGCGTTATAGAGTGCCATCTATTATAAAAAGAATGAACTGTTATTAAAGATTTTATTGCTACCATCTCCTGGAATTTCTGGTACAGAAGAAGACATGCATGGAGAGGCCGTTCTCACAAAATAAAGACAAATGAATATTGTTGGTTTAAAAATTAAACAAGATCTGTTCATTTGTGTTATTCCTCATCACTCATCTAAAAAAAAAAAAAAATACCTGTCCACAGATGTATTTGTCAGTGTTTTTTTTTGGGGGGGGGGGGGATTGGCACTGGCTACCAAGACCTGAAGTAGAAAAAAGGATTGAAATTACATGTCTTCCTTTTGTTCGTCTACTAACAAAAGGTTAACCTTTACATATCACATTTGACACCTATTTAACCTTCACTCTGACTTACACGCAACCCTTCCTTTTCTTCATAACTTAAATCATTCTCCTCCCCATTTTTTTTTTTTTTTTCACCAGAGATAACGTAGCTGTATATTACATCCTCAGGTCTAATTCCTCAGTGGGCTCCACTTCCAGCTGTGGTTCTTTCAACAGTATTCACTCAGAACTTATGTCCTCTAACCCTGTCACTCGGCTGAGAAGCACCGCGATGGTCAGGTGAGTAATCACAACTTTCATTTGATATTTTTAATTCATGGACCATATGAATATAGAATTGAAGACATGCTTTTTTCTTGTGATTTTGTAGTGTTAATGTTTTCCTCTCTTGTAGTAGTTTCACATGTTTGCTGCTGCTGTCTTCCTATGGTCATGAAATTTTTAGATATAGGAAATATTACATTTTGTCTATCCTTTTTTTCATGCCTACTGTGAAAACTCATTCACAGTACAAAGTGAGTAGGTATCAGGCTGAGGAAGCATTGGCAAACAAATAAAAGATCACAGTGGGTATCACAAGCATGCTCGCTTACAAGCAGTGGAAAAGTGCCAAGCTGTGGTTTCCATAGCAATATCTGTTCACAGGCTGGCTTTGTTTGAAATGAAATTAACCCTTAAAGGACCACTATTTCTACCACAGGTCACACTATGGAGAGTCCTGATTGCGTATATTTCCCACACCAGACCATGCTTTGTTTACCTTGGTTTTGAAACCCAAGGAAGCGGAAGTGGAGCCCTTTATATTATACTTTTTTTTTTTTTTTTTTGACTGCCTAAAATTAAGGAATTTTCCGAACATGGCCAGTCCTGGGGGAATAATAGTGCTCCACATAGCCGGTCCTTTAAGGGTTAAAACTGTTGCAGAAATGAAGTCTTCTTCTTTTTATTGGTATAAATTTTAATTTTTAAAATGCCCTAATTGTGCTAATAGGTCTGGTAAACATTCAGGCCATGCAGTGTGATTTATTGCTGAGCTGGCAAATTCTATTCATTGTTTTATGGACTCCTTTGTTTTGTTTCATTTTCCATTGATGGAGAAGCTTTCAACAGCATCAAAGGTCATATCGTTGGAAAGGGGAATACTCCTCAGTCCTGCTTTACTTTGATACGGGGAAATGTGGAGTTACAAGGCATTGTCTTCAAGAGAGAGAAAGGGGGGGGGGGGGGGTGAAAACTTTGAACTATGAAAACAGGTCCTTTGGTTTGACAATTTTCATTTTTTGATCCATATATGGAAACAGTATCCATTTCTCTTTTTATGGTATAGATTTCGCCAGCTTTTGGTTTTAACCTTTTAGCACCTGGAAAAAGTTCACAAGATCTGTTACTAGTATTAGACAGCCCTTTCACATTGGCAAACCTTGAATTTCTCAGTGAAATAGGCTTAAACTAATTGTTTAATGATACCACAGGTGATGACTTGTCCCAAACGGAATGCTATTTTTGGCAAGATTTCAGCCAATTTCAGTCAGAAATTTAGGGCCTTTTATTGTGACAAGGCCATCCCCTGCAGCAAGTTCTAAGTACAAAAGGGTTAAATGTATAGCTATTGAAATTGAATGTTATAATGAATTTAGCATGTCAAATACATATTATTATAAGTGAAATTTTAGCTTTTTATCTTTAAAAAATTACTTGTCTAAGTGAAAAAAAAAAGTTTTTTTTCCTGTTTCTTCTGGCGACATGCGAAAGTTAATGTTTTGCCAAATTTTATTCCCTAACATCTAATAACTACATGACTGAGACTCTTGGAAAAATTTAGGGTATTTTTTTCAGGCTATAAAGATAATGTCACAGAGATTACAAAGAGTTTGAAAGATTAATGTTTATTTTATGAGCATCCCAACATACTCCCTGCTTCATTATGTAAGGGAAAATTATACCGTACTATTGATTTTTTTTTTCAAAATGTAGAACCTTGTTTTGTTTCTATGTTTTACTGTTTTTTCAATGAGGGTTCTCTGTGTGTTTATTGTAAACATATGATCTAGAATTGCACAAGATTTTATATATATGTTGTTCTTATCAAAAAGCATTTATTTAAACCAAATATATGCACATTCTCAATTTCCACTTTGTGCAAAATTTTTCTGTGAATATTCAGAAATTCATAACTTTTTTATTTGTCAAATTGTTGATTGATTTTGATGAAATAAGCACTGAAATTTATATTTTGAAGAGTACTGTCTGGTGCAACATTTAGAAACAATCCTTGGGGCATCTGAAAAAAAGACTTGTGGTGTCTATTCACAGCTTTGCACATTCAATGTTGGGATCATCCATTTGCTGGCTGAAGGGCAGAGCCCCGCTGGTGCATTATGTATCTATAAGGACACAGTATTTTTTTTTAAACATGGATACAGATAGATGTATGTCTCTATACATACAACATTTACTGGCTTCCTCATTGTGCTTAGGGCAGTACCTACCACCAGCCTTTGCAATATTTATAATGCAGAGTGCTATATTTTATGACCATTCATGGTAGTAATGGAAAGTGAAAATCTGAGGCAAACTACTTTCAGTGAAGTATGTTTTAAGCACAGTAAATGGTAATTTTTTTTCTTTTATGGTCTAGTTACAGACACTGGTTAAGGGGGGGGGGGGGGGCGTCCTGAAATATGGATTTTGCCCAAAAAAATGCGATTTTGAGCTTTTGTTTTCTCT
>JBCAUA010108372.1:0-10080 GCA_038406235.1 Peronia verruculata
CAGGACGCGCCCCCCCCCCCTTAATGGGTCAAACGCGGACTGACTTTCAAAATGGCTGCCACCAAACTTTGCAGCTAGGGACTTCTGAGGCGTGGATGATTCCATTTTGCCTCCGTGAAAACGAACAGTTGTTGCTATGGCAGAAAAACGAGATTTGTTACTTTGTAGGCATTAATTCTGTCTTTGTATTAAATTTTTCACAAGTTTTTATGTTAAAAGTGGTAGTTATACTTGTGCTCAGTTTCTGTTAAGTGGATTTAGTGCTGTGAAAGCAATGCCTTAGTATGCTACCACCCCGGTGCAGCGTGGAACCATCTGATCAGATACTTTGGGCGATATAAATCCAATATAGACTTACGAATAGCAGCCCTTGAAGAATTTTAGATCTCGATTTTAAAGGAGAACAATTTTGTCCCTTGATTTGGAGAAGACTCTGTAGTAACAATATAACAGTATCTCTCTCATGTTATTTCAGTTGATGATGTCTATGTGGGGCTGCGAATGACAAGTATACACCTGAAGATGATAGTCTCCTTTGTTATATTCCTTGATGCGTTTTCAAGGGCTAATAATGTATTTATTCAAAATATATGAATAGACTGGAGTCAAAACAGATAGAGATAAACATAAGCTTTATAAAAATGCATTTAAAACTTGTATATCTCTCATGACAGATTTTTTATGAATTGTTTAAGGTAACATTTTTTCGTCATTTTTCATAAATGGGCTTATTTCAGTCAAAGAACAGGTCAAGTTTTAAAAGGTAAAATGGTACTGTCATTATTTATATGTATAGAGCTTAAATTAATGATGTATATTACATTTGTGTATCTTTTGTCATTACTTTTTTTTATGATTTTTATACTTTGCTAATTTTACTATTTTTATCCCCCTTGTCAATTTTGGCCAAATGGGCCTTCGGACAATGTTTAACTCAATAAAACACCACCTTCCAATTATTCTGTAACTATGAAAAAAAAAAAAAAAAAGATGAGTTTGTTGTCTATACATAATTTTTTTATTTTTGGGGGTTTTGAGTTTTTCTGACCCTAACATTGTGAGATATGTTTCTCCGAAAATGGCATTTTAGCTCGTGGCGCTTTCAGCGTAAAAAGAAAACGCATCTTTGAAATTGCGTAACTTTTGAGAGAAAAAAAAAAATAAAATAAAAGAGCCCTAAATGCTTAGAATTAAACGTTACATACAAAAATACTATACAAATGGATAAGATTTCAGTTTGAAATTTCAGTTTTGAGTAGCTACATGGAAACTAAGCACAAAATAGGAGCAAGAAAATTGGAGTAACAAACTCACTTGCTGATTTTAGACACTACAGTTCGGTATCAAAGAAGAACATAAATTGTTTCATGAGATTGCATGGACAAGAAAGGTCCTACCTGGCAACGTTGGTATTCCAGACTTTTACTTTATAAGGATAATATTATTTAAAAAAATGCCGACAATATTGTTTTCTTCCTCGCATTTCTTCCTCTCGTTTCGATCACTGTTTGGGACGTTCGTATTCATAATTCCATGTGCAAAATTAAATTGGTTTAGAGCTTTTGCCATTAACCAATTAAAAACAGGCTGAAAATGCAACATATTTTAAATATAAAAGAAAAAAAAAAAAAAAAAGGAATCTGATAGAACATAGGCCCACTCTAATTGGAATACATTTGCAAACTTCTGGGGGCATTTAATAAACTTAATTCTATTTCAGTTTGAATATAACTAAGTGATCTACGTCTATTTCTTAGCTCCATTTTTTTCTGCTATCTCATTTATTTATCATGAATACAGTACCAGTAATAACAAAACAAACAAAACAAAACAAAACAAAGCAACAAATACACACACACAGGAAAATGCTGATTTTCACTTAGATATTTATTTTGAGCCTTGCATTGCATTTTGAATATGATGAACGATTTTGATTGTGATAGAAATCAGAGTTTTAAAAAATCCTTAATTTTAAAAAATTGCCCATAATAGTTTTAATATTATTTAATATCATAGCCCCAGTACCGGTATATTAATTTCAAAGTTTGCAGACAAACATCATACAGCAGAAACTGAGAATACCAAAACTCCTTGCTAAAGCTGATTGTGAGATTACTGAGATGTTGCGTGTTAATTGTTAACATAATTAATCCCTTCACCCCTCCCCTCCTTCCAAAATCAATAGTGGAATATGACCATTTTCACAGCACATAGCTGTGGAAAATGCAGAGGCTTGAATGAATTACGTTTTGGTCAAGTTCCGCTTGGGTCTTCGATCTTTCTCATGCCGGCTAAGGTTATCGGGGCTCGTCCCATCACAGCTCGCTCCTTTTATATTCGAATGTGTCAAATTATCGAAAGAAGATAAATGATAAGCCTTAAAAATTATGACTTTAAAAAGATAATATATAATTGTCTCTGGAAAATGAGGAGATAAAAAGTCTGGCTTCTTAGTGCCACCTTAATTAATAATAATTAAACGTTGAAACGCTGTTGTTTCATATGCATCATTAGGTTATCGCGGCTGCTCCATCTAGGACAGATTTGATATGATTAATCATTAAGTGTGTCAATGAATAGTCTGAACTGAATAGAGTTAAGGAGACGGAATATGAGCATCTTTGGACGTAGGTATCAATCTATCATTACCATAATACTAATATTATCAATACTATCAAACGACAACAACGATAACAATAACAAAAACAAACAAACAAGGAAAACCAAAACAGAAAACCCCCACACACAAACAAAAAACAAAACAAACCAAAACAAACAAAAAACAAACAAACAAACAAACAACAACAGCAACCCACCCCCCCCCCCCACCTACCCTCACACACACACAAAAAGCGCATTTCGATGCCGTTATTAAGGCTTGATTGAGATCTGCTCTTAAATATATATTGGTTCTTTGGCGACAGGGGATCGTTCCATTTGGGAAAGATTCCCTATGATCAAATGTGTCAATACATTGAACAAAAGATATAATATTAATAAATAAAGGTAAGATGTGGAATCTGCGTTCTTTGCTCTCGAGTCATTATTCTCACTGTATCTCTGGAAAATGAAGAGAAAAAAGGTCCGTCTCGGTGCCATTATAAATATGATCAAAATGTGTCAGGGTATTGGATGGACAGAGATCTGTAAGTTAGTGTATGAATAAGCTGTGGAATGTGAATATCTTTGGTTGCATGTATTATATCTGGAATATGAACAGAAAGATATCTTGGTGCCATTTGAAAGTTTAATGGCTGCTCTTTCACATATAGCTGTAGCTTATCACTGATCGCATTAAAAAAAAAAAAAAAAACACAACATATCAATATCATATAATATACTATGATCAAATGTATCAAGGTATAGAAGGGAGATAGTCCTCTGTGGAGGTAAAAAGCAAAGTGTGAATATCATTCATCCTATTAATTATAATTATGCATCTCTGTAAAATGATGCGCTAGAAATTCGATCTTGCTAATTCTTACTGCTATTTTAAACTTTGACGAGACCCTTCTAGAACACGCAGTTTTTGATTAGCAGGGCTCGTCCCACTTGGTGTCAATATTGCTATGAGTGTGTTCTAATGTATACAGTATCAAGGCAAAGAAAGGATCTAGTCTTATGTAGTAGTAAGAAGCCAAAATGAGAACGTTTTTGAGCGCATGTATTTCTGGTAAATGATGAAAAAGAACATTCATCTTGCTAGAGTACCATTTCAAAGCTTTAGAGCAGCTCCTTTACTTTTACTGTTGCTTTAGATTACTGGGGCTCCCCCATGTAGTCCTATAGGACAGACAGCCAATATCAAATTATATAGTAATAGAGGGGAGAAAATCTTAAAATGTATAGCGGTTAGAAGCAATATGTAGCCATCTTTGATCGCATGTATTTGTATCTCTGGCTATGAAGAGATAGAAACTTCATCTTGGTGTGATTCCAAAGGAGGGAAAAGGAGGTGGAGGAGGGCAGTAGGGTTGGTCGGCACTTATATTGGCCGGTTTTGAGTCAAAATGTCAATTCTCGTGCTATTGTTTGTATCTTTTTCTGTACCAGATTGTAGGTCTAGAATGTTCCTCAGACTTAAATGAAATATTCTTTGCAGAGTTGTTTGGTTCTTTTTTAACAGATGGGGCTTTGTCGAAGTTCTGCATATTCATTAAGTGTTTTGTGAGGTTTACTGTTAACAACAACAACAACAACAACAACAACAAAAACAACAACAACAACAACAACAACAACAACAACAACAAAAACAACAACAACAACAACAACAACAACAACAACAACAACATTGGACTTTAGTTGGGGCGCTGCGTATTCAGACTGAGCGAAGTGAAAGATTGTTTGTTTGTTTGTGTTGGGGTTTAACGACACATCAGCACGCTTACAGCTATATTGTGTCAATCACGGTAAGATACGTTTACACGTCAAGACGAAGAGAGAAAAGAATGCGGGACAGAAAATAGGAGCAAGGAGAGAGAGAGAGAAGAAATGTCACCCCTGGAACTGGAATGTCGAGGATAGCATTCCTTGGAAGACACCCCACCGTTGGCGGGCTTACATCGTCTGCAGGTGGGAGCAGATAATCTACTTATAAACCCTGGGCTATGTGCCAAGGCCACATTTGAGACCCAAGAGCAACCCCCCCCCCTTCCCAAGAGGGCCATAGAGAGTGGGGGCTTCATATTTCATGGCCTATGGGTCCTTTGATGTTCTCTCTGCTACAATGTACAGTTCTGTGCACACTGAGGATTTTTCAGTGTGTTATATTTTTTATCAATAGATTTCTTTCTTTCTATCTTTTTTTTTTTCATTTTTCTCTAATCGTCGTTGTTGCTGTTTTCAAGTATTTTTCTATCTCCTTCAAAACGTACCAACATATTTTCATCATACTTTGCATACACACTTTTCTTGACATAATAATAATAATAATAATAATAATAATAATAATAATAATAATGAAAAAGAAGACAGAAACTTTCCATTGTATCTCTTTTACTGTTGAAAAAAATAAATAAAATAAGATTACCAATTTTGTACTCTTTTTGATGTAGAAATAATATTATGACACTTTCAAAAATCCATTTAAAAAACGCAAACCAGGCAAACAAACGAATAAAACTGACACTCAGTGACAAAGTTTAGATATTGGCAGTTAGATAATGGCATGCAACATTTGAAAGCAAGTGTAATGATTGAGGAGTTGCCATTTCCATGTCAACCAGGCACGTCAGCAAGTTTCCAAAGGCATATTTTGAATCAAACAACCAAGCCCATTACAAATGCACACAGATCTAAGGTTCAAAGGGGGGGGGGGGGGAGAGAAAAAGTGCTGCTCCCTTCCTCCTCTCCCTGAAAAGAGCTGCTTTATCCCAAGCAGTATTAAGTTGTTGGTGCTCATCCCATTTTGCGTCGATATCTTGTAATCAAATGTATCGATGTACACAGTCTTGTGTAAAGGTGGGAGGGGGGGGGGGGTTATGATGATTTTTTTGCACAGTATTCTCACATCTTTAATAAAGGTCCTTTGTGAGGTGATAACTAAAAACGATATATCAAAATTGAAAGTAAAAATTGGAAACTATTTTGAAACATCATTGACTTGGCTAATCAGTGTTGTCATGGTGTAAGTCTTGAGATGCTCTTAGTTGTTGACATTATTATATATATATTATGTCTATGTAGAGGATACAATCACCACGGCAGAATTTTCCTTTTTATTAACTTCGTCGCACACATTTTCACAACACGACTGGAAGCTGGGTGACGCCCTAATGGGTGGAGGAAGCTGGTCGCCAAATGGATAATCGATAGCGCTCTCACAGTCCGATTTTCAGACCATGGGATAGGTAATGACAATACACTGGCTGCCAAACTATCCATAAAAATAAAATGAAATAAAATAAATATAATAAACTAAGATAATAATAATAACAATAATAAATAAACAAAATATAATTTTTTAGAAGATTAAAGGAAATCTTTTCAAAAAGACTCTAGGTCTTGCATTTCAGCTGTCAAGACATGTGTCCTTAGCAGTGTCCCGCCGACCCGAAGGATGTCATATATTCTTATGGACGGCAGCCAGGCCCTAATAGTAATATATAAAACATGTATTTTTTTGCTGAAATTGGCAGAATTACCTCTGGTAAAATACTTTCACCGAGCACGGTGGGCTACACTGTAATTTAGAGCCGGTCTGCAGATCCCAGCTAGATAACGAAAACGTTAGATAAATCAAAAATCAACTGTGTTAGGGGTTAACGACACATCAGCACGCTTACGGCTATATTCTGGCAAACACGGTAAGATACGTTTACATGTTAAGAAGAGAGGAAATAGAGCGGGACAGAAGACAGGAGCAAGGAGAGAGAGAGAGAGAGAGAGAGAGAGCCCACCTATGGCGGGCCCCATGGGGGGAGATAACTAAAAAAAAAAAAAACGGCGTCTTATAGAGCAGGCCAAGAACTGAAAGATGTGTCGATTCAAGGGAGAATGCAACTGTAAAATATTCCCTTCCAAAATAAGGATAAGGATGGATATGACAGAATAAAAAAGTCGGATACACCGTACACCAGACAAGAAGCTTCCAATACTTTCAGCTTATCAAAGATTAAAGCGAAATGAGAGAGGCGGGGTTTTATAAAAAGTCAGATGTCTATGAATAAAATAATATTCAAACCGTGGAATTCCATAAACCCATAATGAGGACATGCAAAGGAATATTATAGGAACAATGTCTTTATTACTTAAAGAACTATACACTTGTAAGAAGCGCCTGCGAATAAAAACATGCAAGGGCTCCGGTAAGGATGAAACAACTGTTATAAAGTGTGGAGTCCTGTAAGATTCCACAAGCTACGTTGCAAAAACCGGTCTAAATGTGTAATCATTACTCATAAATTAATACCTGTCAAAATAAAAACAAAAATAGAATGGAATAATGTACGATAAATACAGTAAATACATATTGAAAAATATGGAGAAAAAGTCATTAAGTAATAGTAAAGTATTTTTAAAAAAAATAAATATACATGTTTAAAACATTTCGGAAAATATATGAAGTCATCTAAATATTCTTCTAAATAGGGCTCGGAAGACTTTTGATCTCTGCTTCAACTTCTCGGGAAACTTCGAAGTTGCCGTTGTAATCGTTGAAACACATAATTATTAGATAGTCAGGTGAAGTGATAGCAATACGGTGCTGTCTGTGGCATATTCGTTTTGATTTTCGCAATACACCATTTTAATTGGAAGTATTGATAAATTCGCTGTTTTGCAGAACCACGAGATATTTGACGACTCTTTTTTAAGACGCAGAGATATACTGCGTGTCTAAAACATCATTCTGGAATGAGAGATGGCATGTCCCTTTTGTAGAGGTTCCTTAAAACAGCTAGTACCAGGTGTCAGGAAGTGTATCAGGATCGTCAGGTAGATGTGCGATGTCTTCACGTCTGCGGAGTCTTCTCTGAAAAAAATGTGACAATACGATTAGCTTTCATTTTGGAGTTCAGTGCGCACGTTTTAATTTATTGTTATTAGTACTCTTTTTTATCTTTGGGTGAGACTGGTGTGTCTTGTGCAAAATTGTATAAAGAATGTTAAATTCAGTCTCTAGAAACTTATCACTTAAAAAAAAAAAAAAATGAAATGAAATAATAATTGCAAATTTTGTAATTTAAGGGATAGTGGCAATATCGTTAACATAGGCGAAGCTATAGGGCTGTTTACGGTTGAGTTAAAGGTTGTGTGGAGAGGGGAAATTTCCCAAAATGTTCCATGGGAGTAGAAATTTCATCTACAGTGATTAACTTCATACTACAGTGCTTAGTATCGCTTTCTTGAAGAGACAGGTATATACCAAATTGAGGAGAAGCTCAAGTTTACTTTTCTTAAAGGAGATGATATTTACAACAATATTAAAACAGAAATATTTCAGTTTCCTTCATGCATTGGCACTGGAAAAGAAATGTGTCCTTCAAAGAAATTGTAATGCCTTTCAGCAGTAGTATGAACGTGTCTTTTCAGTCCTTTTTTATTTATTTCGAACATAAAGAGTTTTGTTTGACACTGTCTCCGAAGCTGAAAAAAAAAAAAGCGAATTAAATTTTAATATTGGTTTTCTTTTCTTTCTTTCTTTCTTCTTCTTTTTTTTTTTTTTTTTAGATAAATATGTTTATATTTTCCAGATGCCCAAGAAGCCTTATAAAAATCTGTCTCTGTTAGGAAGAGTTAGGCTACAACTAACATTCATAGAAAGTTTAATTGACTGAATGTTTTGATCCTCCCAGTATGTGGATTTTACACAAATTACGCGGTTTGATTTCGGGCTGATGACATCTATAACTGTAACATCGAGGCTCTTTAAAGGTATCTTATGTTTCAGCTGCCGACAGTGGCAGAATATGTTCAAGTCATAACTAGATTATAACATATCACAAGTGAGCCTAGAGTTTGCCAGTTGTTCTTATTCTGCCCATTAAACCACACCTGTTACCTTGTCCGGTGTCGAAGTGGAACCTTTGAAAATGAGACCCTTAAGCTTCAATGTATCTCAATGCTCTTTGAGAATCAGTAAATCTCATTCTTGTCAGTTTTCGGATGTTATCTTCTCCCTTTCTTCATTTTCCTCCTTTGCAGCTGCCTCTGACTCTACTTGTAAGAACATGGCCGTACCAATTTCTCATCTCAAAAGCTTTCTAGATCCTCCTGCAGATTTCTGTAATTACCATTTGTTATATTATGGTATCTGTATTTAATGCAGAGGATTTTACTGTGGTATCTCATGTTTTTTGCGATATAAATCTTTGTAAATTTGCATTGAGTGTCCAGGTTTCACAGACATGGAGAATACTGACACGAACGTTTAAGATGGATCTTTGAGCGTAGGCTGATGTTTCTGTCTTTCCACGAAGGCTGGAGTCTTTGCTAGTATAGCTGCTGTTGTGCCATCCTTGCTAAAATTTTCACTTTCGAACCTTCATCAGATGTGATGCAATCGAAGTACATGAAGGTGCTCAGACTCTAACCTCATTCTATTGCCTGCAATTTCAGTTGTGATATCTTTTTTATTGTGTGTCATAAGTCTGGTCTTCTCCGTCTTGATTGCCGAATGCCGCGGCATCTCCGTCCACACATTGCACCAGCCTAGCCAGGTCGTCTTTCTGTCCTGCAAAGCCATCGAAGTCGTCTGCAAATCGTTGGTTTCTGATGTACCTGTGTGGTCTTTCATGTTTTTTTTTTTTTTCAGAAATGTTGCGAAGAAACGTGGAGAGAAGAGGTATCCCTGACGGACTTCTACATTGTTCAATGTTCAGTACAGGAGTGATAGAAAGGAGTTAGGAGCATGCTAAATGTGGGCCGATATTTAAGTCTGACTTCCATGGGCATAACATTTACTCTGCCTTGGAAGCTATTATCAAATTGTTTATTTATTTGATTTCTTCATTCATTTCAAGTACCGTATTACATTAAACGAATAAACAAGATTGCTTAAAATACTTTTGTATAGTTCAATAAATGAAATGTACTAACGCGCGCAAAAAAAAAAGAAAGTATTTTGCTAGAAATACATGTATCTATTTTCACGAGGGCAGATGGGTTTTACTATTTAGTAAGGCAGTCTCTCTAGGAGCCTAACAACTGCAAAGTAGAACCACTGATGCATTGTTTATAGTTTATGGGTGCACGAGCTGTATGTACAGCCAACGGTTAGATCGTACAGGCTGAGTTCTACGACCGATTGACAAGGCGAGCCCCAAAGTTACGGCGAATTTCGACTGATTCTGCTGTTATCCGTTATAGTTCACTTCACTCTCAAAAGTTTGATCGCTGATCGGCGCAAATGATCGGGTCAGGTGGTGGTGATGGTGGGAAGGGGGGGGGGGGAAGGGAGTCAGCTACTGTATAACAAACAAAGAAAATACATGTTTATTGATATTCCTCTCCCCATTGTCATTTCTTTTGATTACAGACTTTAGATCAATTGCGACGTCTCGAGTGAGTTGAGTTGAGTTGGGGTTTAACGGCACATCAGCACGATAACGGCTATATTGTGCCTAACACGGTGAGTACATT
>JBCAUA010108383.1:0-10080 GCA_038406235.1 Peronia verruculata
GGCCTGCCTGAATCCAGACCTGCTTGACTCTGGGCCTGCCTGAATCCAGACCTGCTTGACTCTGGGCCTGCCTGAATCCAGACCTGCTTGACTCTGGGCCTGCCTGAATCCAGACCTGCTTGACTCTGGGCCTGCCTGAATTGAGACCTGCCTGAATCTAGACCTGCTTGACTCTAGACCTGACTGAATCCAGACATACTTCTCTGGGGCTGCCTGAATCTAGACCTGCCTGAATCTAGACTTGCCTGAATCTAGATCTGATTGGTTCTGGGCCTGCTTGACTTTGGGCAAATTTAGACCTGCTTGAATCTTGACTTGCTTGAATCTAGACCTGCTTTAATCTAGAAGTATTTCACTCTGGGCCTGCATGAATTGAGACCTGCCTGAGTCAAAACCTGTGGGGCTCCAAGGCATATGGTCTACATGTCTTAATTTTCTTCTATTTACTATTGACAGAAGCTCTTTTGTGGCGCTTAATTCTTTCAATATGCTCTCTGTCCGAGAGTTGTCATTTTTCCCAGACTTCATGAAAATCTACTGGAACTGCCCTGTTGAAAAAAGGTTCCAAAATGACTAACAAACAAATCTCAAACTCTGTTTCTTAGTTCATTCAATTATGCCATGATTGCTGTACTCTCCAGTTTGAACAATTTCATGATTCCAACTTAACAAATAATAACATTCAGTTCACAGGACAACATCTTTCTTTCTACTAAAGTTGACATTTGTTTTCATCTCTTGGAAAATATTCTAGTGGTACTTTTCTCTTTTTCTCATAACACAAGAGAGCTAGATACATCTGCAACTATCCCTACCATTCGAGGCCGTTGTGGTGCTGTTGGCGGTGGTGCTACTGCTCTGACTCGTGCTGCTGCTCCCGCTGACACTCGGGGCTGAACTGACGATGATCGGTGTCCCATCCTTCCCCACCAATGCACCACTCTTGTCTTGTCTGATGTTTGCTTCGCTCACAACTTTCTCGGACAACTTTTCCTGCTGAGCTCTTCTCTTCTGCACCAGCGACTCCAGGAACCTGAAAGCACAGAGCCAAAGTTTGGCTTCACACTCAAATAAGAGCAATTTCAACTATGAGTCCAACAGTTACTGACTTTAAAAAAGAAATCATAAGACTAAATTCAAGATGTGTAAGATTATCTTCTCTGCTGCAATGACAAAAATACAGCTATTTGAAAATATACCTGTATACTGTGAGAATAACAGATGTGATAAAGTGCAATTTTCAAAAGGACAATATCTGAGCAATGCTGGATATAAAGTAAGTGGAGTTTACAACATAAAGCATAAACACTGACCAAATGAACATAATTATCACGTAAGAGTTCTTAAACTGACAGATTCTTCTGACCAGGTGATGAACACAATACTTGGGAGATATCCAACTTACAGATCATAGTTTTGTTCCTCAGAATCTTCATGGATCTCTAGCTCCTCGACTGTGGACAGCATATCATTCATGTTGGTCTCTAGCTGTTTGAGTAAGGTCTCTCGCTGCCGGAAAAACAAACAGAAAACAACAAAACTGTCATTTAAAATATTTAAATATACCTCCGATGCTGAACGATATGTATAAAGGGATGTTAATGTCAACCTGCTACCATGAGAAAGTCAAGAAATGTTATCCAGTTGTGCGATACAAAGGCAGCGAAACAAGGCTTTCAAACAGGGCTTTGCAAATTTCCACTAAAATCTAGATTAGGAATGAAATTTCTATTAAAAAAAGTCTTGTTACACGACAAGGAATAAAACAAAAGAAACATGCTCTAATTTTTTTACATGACAATGTGGCTACTTTTTCTAAATCTAAATTGCACTAGGTAATTACTCTCCTCTTGCATCAACCTTCTCTTACACCATGGCCACATTGTTTGTTTTTGTCACAGGACCCAAGTGTGGATTTTCAATCAACTGAGCATTGACAGGTGTAAGAAACTGCTGGATGCTACAAAGTTCATCACCTAAACAAGCTGCCAACAACAGATCACCATCACAGAGGACATTCAAACAATTCTATTAGAGATTCCACTTCCTATCCTTGTGTTCATCATGCCAGATTTGTATGACCTTTTTTTTTTGTTTAAAAATCCTTAAAAAAAAAACATCAGGCAGTTGATGAGACACAAACAAGAAAGTCAGGTCTCCAGCTAAAGTTGAAAATGTCACAATTGTGAATATGTCTTGCGCCCACAGCAAATGAGTGAGAAATCGCGCCGGGGAAAAAAAAAAAATAGTTACACCTGTTTTTAACCATTTCCCTACTCAGATATCAAAATTTTCCTTTTCTTTTTTTTCAGAAAAATTTAATCTTTTTTTTAACCTGAAAAAAAAAGAAAAATTTGATATCTGAGTCTGAAAATAGATAAAAATAGACATAACTTGTAGCGACTCATCTGCCCTTGGCACAAGACATGTAGCAAACACAGATCCCATACAGATCAAGCATTTCTGTGATTACATAAAAACAAAAAAGGAAATAATACATTGGACAAGGGTAACAGTGTGAGGGAAACATGTGAAACTGTAGATCAGAGAAGCTAAAAGATGTGGAAATTTATGTGAAATATCAAATACTTTCAGGATGCTAACTAAATCATATCAATATCAGCCTGCTTGTGGAATAGAATTTTTGAACTCTGTGACTCACAGATCTGCATACATTACATACCAGACTTACACACACACACATAGACTCTCTCTCTTACTCGCTCGCTTGCATGTACGCCCACAAACACACACACATACTCACAAACACAGTTCCTTACTAACCTGTAACTGGAGAAAGGGCAAGTTGAAGAACATGTGGAGATATTTCAGTCCAAAGCCATTTCTCATGGAGGACTCGGCATAGCGGATTTTACCTGACCCTTCCGGCCTGGGCACAAGAAAAGACATTTGAAATGTTGAAGAGAAGCGATTACCAAAATATCAGAACTTTTTCCTGAGTCACCCAACAGAATGAAAAGAAAACAGCATATTCTCACACAGAGAAATTTATAAACACTGTTTGTATCCTCTAAACAGCTGATCCTCTGGGTGAAGTAAAGCACATTTAAAAAATTCACTATTTCACAACATTGAGTATAAATTAGGATGAGATTTTATTTCTCTCCGGTAATCTTCAGAAGGCCTCAGCTCTTGCCAGCGTACATCAAGGGTTGCCAAAGGTGCTACAGAAATACTGATATAAATTCCTCAATTTCAGTTTATTTTCAAAACTATTTGCTAATTTACTATTTGACACTGGGTAATTATTCTAACATGAATAAACTCTTTCATTATCTCATTTTCAGTTTAGCCATCTTGATGGGCTACCTCTACATGCAAAATCTCTCAGATGGACAATTTAATTGACTCTAAATTCTATGGCTGATAAAAGTTTTATAATTTGTATTAGGGACCTGATGATGAGGTCACCACGACCCAGACCCTCACAGCCTCACCTCTCCTTCTGGCACTGCTCTACAAAGTAACGCGCCTTCTCCTCCGTCACCGTGCGGTGGTGGCCCATGTCACGGTGATTGCCAAGCACCAAGATGGGCAGCTGGCTGGGAACTTTCTCTATCTCTCTCTCCACATAACCAAATGTCCTGCAAATAAACCCACCGACATGAGCACAGATTGAGAGTGAGACGGCCTAGCTATGATAATTTCATACGTATTGACAACATTTGATTTCTATTCTGACTGCATATATGTACAACTGACATAAGGCATTGTATTCAATGAAGACTTGGCTTGCAAACAGCTGAGGAAATGGCCTATGAAGTCAAATACTCTTTGTCACATGAGTGTATCCACTGAAATATTGTCAACAGTTATAGTACAAAGGGCCTAGTAGTTCAAGTATCACTGCATATATTCTGCATATGAATTACTTTTTCTCCACACAATTCTGTAGCTGGATCCTGGTCATTTGCTGCCATTTTCGAATGATCTGCCATTTCTTTCACAAGACTGAACATTGCTAGAAAATCACCAGCATTGCAATGCTTTCATCTGATAACTTAACAGATAAAATAATCTTTTAGGATTTTTTCCAGCGATCAAACTTCCTCTCTTGATCTAGTGATATCCCTGCTCTGTTGAAATCTCTCCAAAAGAGTAACATTCACTGACAACAGGGCCATCCAGAGACAAACAAGCAAACAAGAGATAGAGATCACAAGATGGGACAACGCTGCAAGAGGATATCACCATATGACCACAGACAGACTGGGCAATGGATCTGTGGTGACAACACCAGTTCTAGAGCAACATCAAACAGAGCAGCCCCCCCCCCCCCCCCCCACACACACACCCACCAGGCCAATCACAGATCTCTTTCTATTTCCAACAACTATTTCCTCATCCACTGTCAACCTCCTGACAAACCAGCCGACACATGCAGTGAATGACTGGAACAGGGGAACATTAATCAAGCGAGATGAATACTGACTGGAGACTTGAAAACAAAACCTACCACTGCTTGGTGATATCAAACACAAAGACAACACCATGCGTTCCTTTGTACACATCCAGGAACTCTGCGTCAAGACACGGCTCCTCGGGACTCTGCCATTGATGAGAGGAGAAGAATTGGTATATTTCACCTGAAAACATGTCTCATCCACATTCATGCAACTTATTTACCTCTCTTCAACAAGAGAAAAAAACATAGGCCTCTGGAATAAGTAAACAACTGAAAATATAAAAAATATATTTCTCTTGGTAAAGAATTATCTGTTAACACGTTATGCTTTTCAGTCAATGAATACTATCTGTACAGCAGCTTCCCTTTATTTCTGTTCTATTCCTCCTCCTTTCCTTCCTACAGTCTGTCAACCTGCTGGCTAAATGATATGACTGTGTGGGCTTCACAAAATGTTTTCTACCCATTTTCTAACTTTCATTTCATGTCATATTCTCTGCAGATCATATAAATAATATTTCGTTTACGTCTTACGCCTCCACTCTGTATAAGAGTTTAGACAATTGTGTGCCAAAGACAGTGTGGCTTCTTCCAAGAACTATCTACTCCTGTCTCACTCTCTGTCGACCACACTTAGCAAACTCACAGCAACTTCTGCATTGTCCATTTTCAGTCCATCCATCTTCCGCCGTTTCCTCCCCTTGTCAACAACGTCCCACACCTCCACCTTGACAACATCGTCGGTGGCGCGGTAGTTCCACTGAATAGAGGCCACCTGAGAACACAAAGGTATGAGTCACAGCAAAGCAGAACTCCTTTATTTTTGTTGTTGTCACTTTTTAACATTTTATCCTAAGAATGCCAAAGTATTTGTTTCTTTCTCAGCGATTCTCCTATTCAAACCAAATTTTATTATTTTTCAACCTCAGCAAATCCTATGGTCCACAAGTTACAGAGCTTATCAAGTTTTCATCTCTAGTTTTTGGATGCCATGTTCTGTCAGTCCGAGAGGTTCATGAACCAGATCAAGAGGAGAAATCTGGAGTCCAACAATGCCGAACAGTTTGGCAGATGTCATGTCAATATGCTCAGTATTTGATTTTCCATACAAAACAATCTTTCAGAGACTCCTGCATTCACTTTTATGCTATCCTATCCTAGACAGTTAATGCACATGTTCATGTTGAAGGGGGCAGTCAATGGGGAATAAAAAATAAAGGTACAACACTCATATAATAATTTTACATTGTGATTGTCACTCTCAGAGCCTGTTCTGTGGGCAGCATCACAAGTGTGACAGGATAGCTTAACAATGTGTTTGTGTGCTCTTTTCTTTCAAACACATGGCAGGAGTTGGTTTACATTCACATGACCATAGTTGTCTCTCTTGACATTTAATGGACAATGCTCATATCAGAATGACAACTTTTAGATCATTGAGAAAGCATTTTGAACAAGTTCTATCACTCTGACATACGAGAATGAAACATACCTGGATTTCATCGGTGGGGATGTATTCTTCCTTAAACTTTTGGCCTTGAAGCCGATAGAACAGACAAGTTTTTCCAACATTTTTGTCCCCTCGTATGACAATTTTCACTGAAAATGTTACAGAAGTAGATTGATATACCAGTGTTGTTCAACAGTAACTGGGATGGATACACCTGTTTTCTGTATAAAGTGTTTAGCAAATCACATTGTTTAAATTAATGCAGTCTCATAAGGCAGCCTAAATTCCGCTGGCTCTCTCTGAATTTCCAAGCTCATATTGTGTGCAACATGCTCACTCCTAAGGAAGGATTTCAAATTACAGACTATAAGAAGCTCAGTCTTGTATATTATAGTAAATACGCACTGTTAAAAATCATTGACATCTGATGAAAAGGACTGAACTGAACATTTCTAACAAGGAAGCATAAGATGTTGTTCAAAGTTTGCCTGCAGATCAATCTATGCATGCAAGAAAGGTCAAGACATGAAATATATACAGCCTTGACTCATTGGTGACTACATGTTAAATTTGTAAGAAAATTTTGAGGCACATGCTGACAAATTGAACTTGAGCAAGGGAAACCTCCATTATAGCAAATGTGGAGATAACTGTTTTCTTGCAAACGCTTATGAAATTTTTCAGATTATACTCAACAAACAGCAACTAATTTCCTCAGATTTTTTGTGTTATTCTCTTTTCCGAGTATCTGCCTAGATCACTTTTTCCACATCATTTTGCTTAGTGGTTTAACTCTGCTAATCACAAGCTGTCCTAACAACTGCCATGAGACCTACAGCACTCTAAACAACTGTTCAACAACATTGGTGTGATGTTACTCATCAACCTTTTTGGATGGAATTTCAGCTACAGATTTTGCCAGATCAGCAACTGACTGACTAGGATGTTTATCTGCAGGCAGACAACTTACTGTTGTACTGAACTCCTTTGGCAAACCTCCTCTGCAACTGCACACCCATGGTCTGCATGCCTGGTGGAGGCGTCCCCGGAGACTTTGCATCATCAGCATTCTTGTTGAGTAGACGTTTAAACAGCGACATGGCTGAGATACTGGTGATGCCACCTGAGAAACTCCGTCACCTATTGTCCACTGCCTCTCTCAGCCTCCTGTGAGGGTGGATTTGCATTTATGTAACTACATGTTCATTTGCATGGGTCTCTGGAAAGGATCTGTCTTTTGTACTAAATCTAGAAATATACTGCTAACAGGGCCAAGAAAATTACAAAATTTAGTCTTTTTTAAAATTGTTTTGAAGTTTATAACTTTCATATTATATAATTATTTACTGTTCTGGTCTCTTCTACACAGCTTAAATTCTCTACTGTACTACAGTATACAGTGCATAACCTGATGTTGCTATGGGTGTGGAAAATCTGAAACCAAAGGTTCCAAATGAAAAATCAACTCATCGATATTATTTCTATGAGGTAGTGAATGATCATGGAGTAAAATACTGATCACCACATACATGTGTTGCAATGATCAAAGTTGAAGTCATCTGAGGTGCTTTTGCTGTGCTTCAAACCTAACTGTGGCAACTGTATTTCTGAAAGAACTTGATCTGGAAAGCTTATATCAACACCCAGGTTGCAAAAGATATGCAAGCAGCACAATGAGCTAGACGGCCAGTTAGTAAGGAGGAAATGTGCATGGTCTGCCTTTCAAGTCTTTGGGACATTGTCTATGTTTCGTTGATTTTTCACTATGGTGCCTTCCTTCTCCTTCCCCGCCCTCTCCCCTTCACAATGATCACAATTCACATACATTTCATCGTCCACCTGGCCAGTTTGTTTGCTCGTTTGTTTGTTTGTGTATGGGTTTAACGGATGCCACTTATAGCCTATACTGGCATATCTACTCACTCAGCTCTTGTCACTGTTTCTAAACTTAGATATCTCTCACTACCGACTCTAGATCTAGATTCTATATCCAGGCTATACAACAAAGTGGCCTATCATCAAGGGAGCGATGTGGGCGCTTTTTCGTTGGTTACCCCAGGCCTGTCTGTCACCCGCTCGTCGGACCTACATGTTAGCGTTAGGGTGGACGCACTGGTCGAGGGTCTCATACATGTTAGCGTTAGGGAGGACCGTCACCCGCTCGTCGGATCTAGGCCTATATGTTAGTGTAACAGTGGACACACTGGTTGAGGGTCCCAGTAGGTTAAGCCAGCTGGGTTGTTCTATTATTTGGTAGATCTAGACTATATACTGAACCTGGGGTAAGAAGCAAAAAAGCGCCGAGATGTGTTCAATGCTCTCACGCCAATGTTTTATCTTCTATACTTAAAATGTTACCACTTCCATCTATTGTTACCCAGTAGATTGTTCTGAGTGGAACCAGCTCTATCCTATCAGATCCAGAGCACCATCTCTAGAACTGGACTCCAGATCTAGAGTCGAGATCTAAAGTAAGCTGGTGCTTCGGGGATTATGGGCCTATTGAGTCTAAATCTGACGCAGAACAGCTACCATGAACCCTTGTGACGTACAACTTATTACAGCTGTTTGACAGCCTAAATTCACAGATGTGACAAAATTGTCTATGCCTTGGGATCCTTACATAAAAGTTGTATCATGAAAGAAAATCTAGGCGTAGTGCTCGAGTTGACGATATCTTATCCACCATCTTGGATGAAAACCGGAAGTTTATATGATGGCCATTTTTCCACTGGTATGCGTTCATTTCTGTACACATCAATATTGTCCACTATCAGCAACTTTTCCTCGTCTTCTAGAAAGATGTTGTAGATTCAAGATTGTCGTTCATGATGAAATTTAATCTATTGTCTATGCCATACTAATTGACTGAAATTTCTGACATAGACGTGAATAAATAAGAGGTTCCACAGCGTAACGGCCCCTGAATGTTATGATAAGTAAAAAAGTTAAACTAAAGTAAAAGTACCATCCCTTGACCCTCAAGAGGGAAAATTGGCTTGGCCATTTCAGACCGCGAGGCCGCAGTGCAGCGCCACTGTACTTCCCCCGATATACATCAGGTACCCGTTTTACAGATGGGTGGGCTGAGGAAATTTGTGTGTTAAGTATTTTTCCTAAGGATACAACATGCAACCCTTGCGATTCGAACCACCGATCTCTGCTTCCAAAGACCGCGGCAAAATCACTGAGCTAACACTCCACGGAGGGAAAGAATTAGATATCAGATGGAATTATTGGAATAAAACATAAAAATTGGAGAGGGGATAAAAAAGGAGAGGGTATGAGTTATAGGAGCAAAAAGACCTGAGGACAGGAAAAACTTGGAGAGGGAAAGGAAAGGGAGGACAAACAAAATAGGAATAGGAAGGAACTACAGGGTGGAAGAGGCTGGAGATAGGAAGGAACTGGAGATAAGAAAGAACTAGAAATAAGAATAAACTACAGATAAGAATAACTAGAGATAATAATAAATTGGATATGAGAAGGAACTGGAAAAAAGAAGGAACTAAAGATAAGAGGGAACTAGAGATAGAGGAAACTAGAAATAAGACGGAATGAACTGAAGATGAAATGGAACTGAATATAAGAAGGAACTGGATATAAAAGGGAACTGGATATGAGAGGAACTGGAGATAGGAAAAGACTAGTGATAAGAAGGAACTGGAATTAAGAAGGAACTGGAAATAAGGAGGAACTACAGATTAGAGGAGACTAAAGGCAGGAAGAAACTAGAGATAAAAAGGAACTGGAGATAAGAAGAAACTAGAGATAAGAAGGAACTGGCGATAAGAAGGACCTGGAGATATGACAGAAAAGGAGGTGAGGTAAACTGGAGAAAAGAAGGAACTAGAGATACTAAGGAAATAATGTGTGTGTGTATGTGAGGGGGCGGGGGGGGGGGGGCAGGGAAATGTGCATGGATGAGGTCTGCCTTTCTTGTCTTTAGGGCGTTGTCTGTGTTTCGTTCGTTTTCCATTGTGGTATCTTCCTTCTCCTTCCCTGCCCCGTCCCATTTTCATACACTTCATCGTCTATCTGGCCAGTTTGGTTCATTGTTTGTTTGTTTGTGTTGGGGGTTAACGACACGTCAGCACGATTACGGCTGTATTGTGCTAAACGCGGATAGATACGTTTACACGTCAAGAAGAAGAGAGGAAAGAGAGCGGGACAGAAGACAGGAGCAAGGAGAGAGAGAAGAGAT
>JBCAUA010108394.1:0-10080 GCA_038406235.1 Peronia verruculata
TCGAAAAGTGCTTTTACGCGGTTGTCAACTTCAAAATGTCATAACTTGCTCAAAAATTTGAATTTTGTCATGAAATAGAAGGCAAAATGTTCAGAAATGGCTTCTGTTTCATTATCTATGTCTAACTCAATTTTTTTTTTTTTCCGACTTATACCGGGCTTTCTCAGGCACGCTCACATATCTCAAGAAGCTAATTGAAACAGGGATCTAAGTTTAATTACCGAGTTACCTCCCCTGATTGAAGAACGTGTGATCATACATCTACTTTATGTCCTAAAGCAACTTCATTTTCATTTTTGTTGTTCTTTTTGCTAAAAATACAAATAAAATGTGTGATTATGTAGCTGTTATGTTGTTTTGTTTTGTTTTTTTTTTCTTTTCTTTAAAAAAAACATTCTTCAAGATTGTAGACAAAGTGGGGTTTGGAACGGCACACTTTCTGCAGATATCTGACTTTTTCAGTAAACCATCATCATCTTCACAAATCAGTGTCCCTTTGAGCTGCTGCGATGAACCTGCTCTCTGATGTTTAAACATGTTTAATTTCAATCAATTTATCATTGACAACCAGCCTAGATCTAAAACAGCTTTATGGTAATCAATTTCATGCTCACAAGTTTCAATACAAAAATGGAGGATACCTATCGACTTCTCAAACCTGGCTTTCAACAAACACTGACAAGCACGACTCATTTGACTGACCCAATACCTGCATGTGGAAGTGTGTATAGTGTTTGGTTGAGAGGACAAAGGCCGATCCATCCTCTACTTTGGTTTACAGTGTATCTGAGCCTTTCAACCTCCTTGGGGTTAGTAATCTCGGCTGAACCCTCTGATGCCGTGGTTATGTGGCTATAAATAAAACCAAAATCGTAATAGCCTCACACATGCATGCAAAACGTGACACCCTCTCGCAGTACATAATACTCAACTGGGGCCATGAGCAAACAATGAGGTGTGAAATGGGGACAGTAGGTGCATAATTTCTACACGCTTGCACCTCAGCCTTTACCGTTCCAGTGTCATACTGCTGGGCAATACAGCATATTGCGGGTGCCAGTAGTTAACGCGCTCACAATTTCTTTGTCAGGGCTTGTGTCATACTGCTGGGCAGTATAGCACACTGCAGGCATGAGCCCGCGTTACTGCTTCCTTTAATTTTATTTTAATCCATTTTACCCACTTTATATTTCCAGTTTACGTTCATTGTTCACATTTGCTTGTTTCGCTTTGGTTGGCACTCTTTCTGTGCACAGCCTCACCTCAAAGCTGTATATTGTTATGTAATAATTTGTACCGGTAATATAATGGTCTTTTATTAATAGTAATGATCAATAGTAATTAGATGACCCCTCGGCCTCGGACAGGCTTCAGGTAAGTTACTTTGGAATGGGCCTGCCCAATCGGGCATGCTAAAAAAAAAACATTTGTTGAGCCCTGAGTTTTTGTATCAGCCAATAGTTTTACTTCATTGTAAGCATTAACAAATTACATAGCAAAAAAAAAAAGTTCCCAAAAATTCTTTCTTAGTAACACAGGTTTCGTTTCAGCCTTTTCTTAATAACTGTTTTACAGTGTATCTTTTCAAAGATGGTAGAGTGAATGGCTTGATTGGTAGATGGTTGTTATGTGTTTGTGTGTATGGTTTCCTGTAAAGGATTTCCCATGATAGTATTGATAGGCTTTCTTTACTATCTTATATGCTTTCCTTGTGTAAATTACATATACCTGAAATTGATCCACATCTGAGATAAGAATGGCTGCACTTATGTATCCCGATTTTATGTTTCTTTTTTTTAAGCTGGTCAATCATATTCCTAACCTTCCTGCCATCCTGTGGTACTAAAATAAGTGAAGAGTGTAATCTAAATGCATGAAAACTAATTCGTTTCTCTAGGCCGTTTCCTTTCTTCAAGCTCATCTATATGCTCTAAGTCCTTTAGTTTATGTAGGGCCTATGTTCACTCTAATGTGATGCAAAATGCAAATGATGTGAACTCCATACATCCACAATCTCCGAAACAGACGGCGACATAGAAATAAGTAGTCACCACTCCTGATCTCACCTATATTCATGAACATAATAAACAGAAAAACTAGCACACTGAATTGTTGTAGATTGGATTGGGTTGGAGAGAGAAGAGGGTGTCCCAATAAATTAAGCATAACTTGCTCAAGAGGATGACACCTTTATCAAATCTGGACAGTTGATGCAAAACTGGGTGAACTTTATGAGCATTACTTTTGATGCTACAAAATAGCTCATACATCTGTGAAATTTATATCAAACAATTTATATATCCCCACATGCCTTAAAAATAAAAAATGACAATTGCCAACATAATTACTGGATGGAACTAACAGCATTATACAGCTTGAAAAAGCAGAGTTTGAAAGAAAATGAAATATTCACGTCTACAAGTCAAGAACAATATGCAGATAAAAGACAGCACAAAACACTGAAATCACAGAAACACTTAAACTCCCAGGCTGGCTAAAACTAGTAAAACTAGCACCCTGGTCATGTCCTAGAGCAATTGTCTTGTCAAGCAAAGTATAAACAACTAGAATATGAAATATCAGATAACACAAAGCATGTCCATCTAAGTGTTTAATTTGACTTAGAAAAAAACATCTGTGACATAGTATGTCTGGATTTTTTTATTTTTTTTTTAGCATATTTTCCTCATCACTGAAATTTTCATCTGATAGTGATACGTTTGTAATGATATGAATGAGACCATTGTCTTTATTATACCACATGAAAGAAGAGATTATTATGCTCTCTCCATTTATGGTAACTCATCACGTGTACTTTTCAATAGAACAACATCCTAGACACAAATTTCAAAGATTTAAGTTACATAAACAGGCTGAGAGCATGTTACACTTTAATGTCATGTTAATTTCTTTAGTATGATTTCTTAACTTTAAGAGGGATGAACCACTGTGACTAACAGTAACACACCCAAAATTCACACAAAGCAGCTTTTTTTTTTTTATTTTTATTTTTGAGAGCTTTGGACTATATAAACAATGATAAATTGCAAACATATTCTAAAAACAAATGAAAACATTCATCTAGAATTACTTTACCTCAACAGATGGCAAATCCATGGGCATGCTCCTTATATTTCTTGTATTTCAACATCTTTTATATTCATTTGTGATTTTATAATATACATGCAGTTCAAAGATCTACAATATTGTTTATCATTACCAATTACCCCCCGTCCCAAAAGTATCAATTAGAAATGCCATAGTCATGATCTTTATACACTTTACCCATAATAAACCAGTCTCGCAAGAGTTTGAAAAGTGTATAAAAATTACAGAACATCAACAGTGCTAATGACACAATGTGGCTCCAATCTGAGCTCTGTACCAAGCGGAAAAATTGATAGCCAACCACCAAGCATGTAAGAAATACCAACCAGTTCATCATACGCATGGGCTGATGGAACATCAACTGTGAAAATGAAAAAAGGCATAAACAGGATAAGGGCCAAATATGGAGACAAATTTGTTTAACAGGATATCTTATAGGTAAAGTTGTTTAGACATTCCCTTCATTTTTCATGTCGCTGACACTGCATCTGAGCTTAGTAGGAACTTACTGAGTCCATCTGTTAGCTAAGACCTGAATAGGTCCTTACTACAGTGAACTCTGAGGTATGCTACAGTATAAATTTATTCACATCATCATTTTCCATGTATCATGTCCATCGAACATTCAAGTAGGAACTGAGTTCATCTGTTAGCTAAGACCTCGGTAGGTCCGTACTACAAGAAACTCTGAGGTTTGATACATCAAAAACACATTCGTATCATATTTTTCCGAATAGTATGCCAAAAGGTCATTCAGGAATCCATTATCATTGAAACTATAAAACAGTATAATTATTGATGAGCACACAGGGACCAGAATTACTAAAGGCTTTCGCACATGATAGCCTGAGCAAAAAAAAAAGAAAAATACTGTGAAAGAAATACAGGATAAGGACCAATTATGGAGACAAATTTCTTTAATGGGATATCTTATAGGTAAAGTTGTTTAAAAAATGGACCCTGTAGACATTCCTTTCAGTGACACCGCATCTGACCAGACCATGGACAGTTTGAACAAAAAAAAAAAGAGAGAGAGAAACGAGTAAATCAGGCTTATTTGACATGACCACCACTTACATAAAACCGGCTGTGGAGACTGTTTCCTGGCTCCGCTGTAACATTGATACCCTCAGCTTTGAACAAACCTCTCACATGTTTGACTAATGCTCCCTGTGGCCATACTTGCAACTCTGACCAGCTGTCAAAACACAGACACAGACCGATGACTTTGTACCATGCATGAGTGACTTAGTGTCAGTTAATAAATACCATATCATGTAAAGATAATTATCCACCTAATGAGCAGTATCACACTACACAGAGAAACAGTACTTTATTATTTTTTTTCTCAAGGGGACAACTTGGTTTAACTAGCAAATTTTAACATTGTGATTGATAAAATTATCTGTCTTGTGCCCAGGGCAAATGAGTTGCCAGGTGAGTTCAAGTCACAGCCGTTTTTTCCCCGTTTTTGACAATTTTCCGACTATGATACCAAAATATTTATTTATTTTTTTTTTTTTTCAGATTAAAAAGGTTAAATTGACATTTTGTGGGAAAAAAAAAAATTCAGTATCTTTGTTAGGAAGTAGTTAAAAACGACCAAATACAACCATTTATCTTTGTTGCCCAGGGCAGCCTCCAACTCATTTGCCCTGGTCGCAAGACATTTGGATACCAGTTGTCATTTTTTATAAATGGCTTGAATTTTATAAATATATTACTATATGGTAATTATCTACAAATATATTAAAAGAAAAAAACAACATGGAGAATAAATAGGATGAAATGGAAGCACATGTAGTGTCAAATTTTTCAGCATGCCTGGTTCTTCATCAGCACAACCATTGTCATACTAATCTTGATACAGCTAAAAGATGCATTTTAAGTACATGTATGTTTTTTTGATATTGCTACTTAAGAGGTAATTTTCCAATGATGGGCTGAAAAAAAAACAAAAAAACATTTGAAATTTATGAGAAATCTTTACTTTTGGAATCATGAACTGGATCCTTTTAGATTTATCAGGAAATATAGAACTGAACTAGCATATATACCTCTAAACCCATGACATACTGCTACTTCTATAAAAGCCCTCCCATCTGCAAGATTTGTCCAGCTTTTAAAAATCCAGAGTAAGAGAAATCCTGCATTAATAACAAAACTGTCTTAAATCTGTTTTCCCCATATAGTCACTTACGCGTTATATGGCACATGAGCATGCCTTGCTTCCATTCGCTGCCAACGCCCCAGGTGTCTGGCACTTTTATGGAGTAGGTGCAGGTAGTGTGGAGGTAAGAAGTGAGAAGTCAGCATCAGAAGTGCACTCAGCCAGGTCAAGCTGACATGCTGCCACATCCACCAGGAGTCATAATACAAGGTATTCTGTGGAATAAACATATCCACAAAGGTAACATTATTTAATGAAGTATGTGCCATTGACAGCAAAATAACATTTTTATTATTCCATCAACTGTAGATGAAATTTCCTCTTAAAGATTTATAAAATTTGTTTTATTTTGATTTTTTTCTTGAGTCAGCCAAAATTTAAATAAAAAAATTTAAACAACAAAATCCTCTGAGCTAAAATGATTTTGAAAAAAAAAAAATTGTAGAAACTAATGTGATACTGTAAGTGTAAACAAATTTGTACACACTACTGTACATGATCAAAGTGTCTTTCTCTATATTCCTCATCATCTACTGGAATTTTAAGTCTTGGATTTATTTTTCACAATCTTTCTTCCTGTACAATGTGAGACATCTAGAGAGTACTAGAGACATATAATCAGGTTAATCTGAGGCAAGAACTCAAAATTAAAAAAAAGTCAAAACTGCACTAGCACTCCTTTATTCATCACTTGAATACTTGTACATGTACTGTTATTCTACCCAACGCATCCCATCACATCCTTCTTCACTCACCACATAATTCTACCTTTGGTATCAAGGTTTGACAAGTGGCATGTCTTTCCAGAATGTCAACTGGTTGAGCACTTGCTATTTTTTTATTTTTTTCTATGATCAAATTACAGTTTCTAATCCATGTGTGTTATAAGGCGGTATTTGGTATCAAACTCCACTAGAATTTGACAATCAGTTGATTCTTGAAGCTGGATTTGTGAAATATTGAGTTTCATACTGCACATTTTTTATGTTAAATCAAAGTCCCCGGCCAATGGCTGAACTGAGCAATACTCACACTGAGATGTGTGGCAGTCAACTATTCATTAAACTAGCCTCTCCTAAACCCACTCTCCTCTCTCTCTCTCACTGTCTTCTTAATCCTTACACCAGTCATAGTGCAAATAAGATGCCTATACGAATGATGGAATCAATGTGTGAAGTGTATAGCTTACTATTATTATTACTTGCAACACTCCCTTTCACGTAACACTAAAACTTCATCAATACACTGAAAACAAAATGAAAATCACGATATCTGATACTAATTTTTTTTTAAACAGCAATGAATGATCCAGGGTGGAAATTCAAATCAGTACATGCTTGCAAAGCTTGTGTTGACATCAACACAGGCACTTTATTGAAGGTATTGTCGTTCTTAGATTTTGTTCCCAAGAAATACATTGACTCAACCGCAGATCAACTTAAGTGCAATTGACTGAAAGTTGAAAAATCTATTGCCCTCACATCTCATATCAGATACACCTTTTATTTCATACTCGACACAATGTATGATTACGTCTGTGAATGTTTTCTTGCTTTTCTTACACTTTCCACCATCAAACCTGACAAATTACACAACATGGCTAAAATGAAAAGCCACCTTATATTCCGTATGCAGGCATGGTCATACTCCTGAAATGCTTAAAGTATTTAATTTCTACTCCTGAAGTGAGTTCCTGATATATTTCACTCATAAAAAAATGTAAAAAACTAAAAAGGCAAGAAATGGAAGATGAGAAAGGGAAGATCAATCATTTCAATATTGTGCATAGAAACAAAAGTGACATAAACATGAATGTACTATGGTCAATGATCAATCAAGGCAAAAGTAAGATATAGCTGTGCATTGCTGAAAACTTAACAAGCCTATGATTCAATTAACATTGAAATTCAAACTATTGCTTTGATCAATTACATTCTACTTCTGTTTAATTAATATGCTTCATGATCACATAATTTCATTTCAGAATTATTTTTCCTTTGCATTTAATAATAAGAGTGAATCACCATCTGACCCGGAATAGGAGATCAGATGATTGATCAGTACAGGTCCACCTATAGTTTAGGTTTATTGTTCTGAATGTACACAACTAATATGTTTTATTTTACATCAAAACCAATGCAGCAAAAAGCTGCATGTTATATAAATAGAAAATGCAAATTATAGAGTGATGAAAACTTTGGTTTCTATATAGTATTAGGCAAAATTTTATTGTGATATACACCTGAAAATAGAGACAATAACACTACCTGAAATGTAGGCAAAATATGTTAAGTTTTATGACATAGGTTTACAATTCATCTCCATTAATCATTATCTATGCAATTAAGTTGCTTTCTTTCAAATGCTTGTTAAGATGAATTTATCTTCCAAACTATGCTAAACAAATCCTGAGGCTCAAATTGCTTTTACAACAATCACCTGTTAATCATCATTATTATGGTAATCCTCTAAACAGTGAACACATCCAATGTGATCTCTTACATTGTCTGGACACATACTTGTCTTGGCAGATACAGAACCCAACATTCTATCATATATACATGTATGTGCCATGAACAGTTGAAATGATAAAATTACAATACCTACAGCATGCTCCAACACACAGGACAATATTATATACAGCAGAGTCAGCAAGATAATTCAAATACTACATCAGCTCACATACCATCATTATATATAGTCAATGGCAGAATCGTAAGACCTGAGACAAATCTGAAATGTTTTACAACATTTGTATTTTCTATTCAGTGACACTAGTGATTGTGTGGCTATGGTGTTGTTTGCAGGTTTGCTAAATCCTTATTTTTTAAGTGTATGTACCCTCTTTCTAACTGTGAATGTGAAATTTATCTGTTGCCTGCCTTATTCATCCAGCAAACTCATCCCAAATGTATGTTGTGGATGTCTGGGAAGAACAGCTGGAAGGGAAAGCTTCCTCTATTGTTTGTAAAAAAAAAAAAAGAATTTGTGGGTATACTACATCCTTTATCTGTTTTTTTTTTTAATTTGTTACTCTTTATTTTCACCACAGACAATTTTAATGTGTATATATGTAATTGGCATGTCCTTCTGATTCATTATTCTTAATATCTCTGGAAATTTGCTAGTTTGTTTGGTTGCCATGGAAATGGGCACCATCTTTGATTTTTACCCCCCCCCCTTTTTTTTTTTTAAATTTATCTCCTGTATTGATTCCATACCAAGTTATTCCAAACTTTGTATGTCATTTCTAACATCCAAAATAAAATAAAAGACATGACTCATTGAAGGGGCACTGATGGCTGTTTTTCTTTTTAAACAAAATGCAATATTCTTCCATTCTCTTTATTATCTCAGGACAATTAAGTAGGCTGAATATAATGAAAAAAAAATAATAAGTTTTGGAAGAGATAGAAAAATAAAGCAAAGACAACAAGTTTTCAAATAATCAAAAAGAAAAAAAATGAAATATAAAGTACGAAGTCTGTCATGAATAAAGTTTCCCTATCATGCTTTCCTCATATGTTATTTTTTGGAATCAACTGAAAGTATATTCAGACACTTATTCAACATAAGAACCATCAAGTTCTTGATTCTTCTCCATTCAATCCTCATCCTCAAATCGATGACTTCACAGCACTATTTTCATTTTGGGGAAGAGGTAGAAGTTGCATGGTGCAAGCTTGGGCGAATTGGGTGGGTGTTCCAATAATTTCCATGAGTAGCCATTTAGGAACTTGTTCACAACTCTTGAACTTGTGAACAGGCGCGCTATCGTGACTCCGGATGATGTCTTCTTCGAGCAAGGCGGGTCTTTTTTTCCTCTATCACCAGTCTCAGTTTTGTCTTTGAGGACAAATCTGTCGTCACTATTGACAGTTCTGTCAGGTGCGACTGATCAGCTCAGTATGATGCTACTCCTGTCGAAAAAAATGTGCATCACCTTTATCTCTCCTTGTTTTCTGCAGGCTTTCTGCCACAGAAAGCATCCGAATCAAGCCAATGAGTCGACTGTCTTTTCAACTCAGGAACAAATGAGTACCCCAAGTTTCATCTCCAGTGACAATTTAACTGAGAACGGTAAACCCTCTTGCTCAACATAGGTCAAAAAGTGCTGAGCCACTTGAACGCAAGCTTGTTTCTGCTCTGGTGCTCCTCTCACATCTTCTTCCACAGCAGCTTTTGTTCTCGAAACACTTGTCGCCACAAATAATGACAGTGTGCTCTTCATCTCTCATGTAAGACCATCCACAATCACCTTCCTGATCTATTTTCTTACTGTTTGAATTGATTTGGCACTATTCCCCCTTAACTTGGCAAAGATCACCATGTGTTTCCATAGCAGACTTGCCGAGAAGACCTGAAAATCTGATCACAACACTGACATCGTAGCCTAAGGGGGTTGCAGCAATGTTTTGCTCTGCCATTTCCCTTGGACTTACTTGGACAAAGTGCACAAGTGCATCAAAAGTGACATGTCACAACTCTGTGACACATTCACCAAAGCACTTGAAATTTGTATCGAGATTTCTTAGACATGCCATCATTACATCACAAAATTTGGTGGCTGCAGGTTGCATACTTTTAAATTTATAGAGGAGGAAACTTTATTTTGAGACAGAAATCGTGACTATCAAATTAAAACCACTTTAAAAAACAGAAAATGCCAGTTTTGCAAAATGGATACGAAAATAACCATGGACCATGATACTGAGGAGCCTCCCTACTTATTGTGTCATCTTCTTGAGTCTGAGATGTGGCTATACATCTAATATTTGCAGACTGATTTTCACCTCTAAGTA
>JBCAUA010108405.1:0-10080 GCA_038406235.1 Peronia verruculata
CCCCCCCCCCCCCCCCCCCCCCCCCCCCCCCCCCCCCCCCCTCCCCCCCCCCCCCCCCCCCCCCCCCCCCCCCATACGCCAAAGCAAAGAACGAGTTCAATAAGACCGTCGAATACAAGATTAGATATTTAGCAACTTGGAAAATCCAAATATGACAACAAGGGCTGGTTCAAGCAAGATTCAACTGACAGAATTTAAAAACGGAACACTTGACATATACAATCATTTTCAAGTGTTGCGTTTCTAAAGTCCCTCAGTATAGAAATAAGACAAGGTCTGAAAATTATAAAATTCTAGAATATTGAAGATTATGGACAATATTTGTTAGGCTTTAATTTTACTGTTCTCGCTGCACAATGAAGACATCGTCCAAAGGTTTCTACATTTCAGTGGTCAAAATTGTGGAATTTCCAAGCTCGACAGATGGGCATTTATTTAAAAAGAAACACCGGTAATATTCTTTCTCTCCCAAATAAAGTGTCCTTATTTTATCTTTTGTGTCTCTGGGATTTTCAAAACGGAAAATGTTGTTAATGTAAAAATATAGATTCTAAAGCGCGCGCTAGGAATAACAACAGAAATATCTAGTTAGACCCTCGGGCTCTCAATAATACAAGAAAGAGAAATTTGGGTTAAGAAACAAAACTAATGGCACCAGGTCTGACAAGCGGACAACGGCCCAAATATCTTGGCTATTTCCGACCACATAAGTAAAAGATTGTCGCCTGTTCTGCTTGGTTTTTAAGGGACAAATTTTCCTGATGTCAGCACTATCAAGAAAGGGCTCGTTGGTTAGCATTTGTTTAAATTAATTCCCTGCAATTTCTTATATTCTTTGATTTCTTCTATCCTTTCTGTTCATTGTCAAATTGCCCCCTTTGTAATAAGAATTCACTGCAAACTCATGCCCCCTTATAATTTCTACCCACTGTACCACACTGACTGTCTTCAACAATATAGAATCTTTTTCGATTCTTTCTTCTGTATTTCCCATACCGTGTTTGTATCTTCTAAATTTCCTGTTCAAAACCCAACTACCTTCTTTCAAGCCATGATTCTCTTACATCTGTAGTCTGTGCTTTCTTGTGTGTCTGACCAGACATGCCACATTTACTGTCTTCAACAGCAGAAAACTTGTCTTGCTTCTACGTGCTTTGTCTGCCATGTTCTCTTTCGTTATTTTAATCTCTCTATCTGCAGTCAAAGTATCTCTTTGAGAACAGTTACTCTCTGTAAATTATGTCTTCATTGAACATAATATCACCATAATAAATCGCCTTACCAACCATGCCAAACTTACTTTTCTCAAAAATCTACAACCAAAAAATCCCCGTCGCTTCTCCGGTCTATGCTGTTTCATGCTTTTCTTAAGTTCGTTCTAATTGCTCTGGTCTTTATCAAACTGTCTATCCAGACGACGTCGTGATGTTTGTCTTCGCCTGTTCTTATTTATTTGTGGTCTCCCCAGCCTCCTGCCAGACAACCGCCACAACAACAACAGCAATGACGACCAAGTGCACAACATCACGAGACAAAGTTGGCACACATGATATTGATCGGGACTTAGTTTAAAAGAAACGTGTGTGTGGCACGAGAGAGCAAACTTTCAGATATGGTCATCGGTATACAAGAATAAACTTTTTCTTAATCTAGTTAATGTCACGGTACTTGTACATCTACAGATAAAGTTGACCATCCTGCTTAAAGGCAAGATTTTAAATTTATCTTCTTTTTTTTTTATAAACATGTAATTGACTATATCTCATGATGGACATTGATGTATCTAAAGTATCAGGATTCATAATCTGTATACAGAACAAGATTTCTTTAATCTAATTAACAACACCAATAAATCATTGGAAACTGAAAGTTTAACAGCGATTTAATCATTATATGTCATCTGCTTTGGTACGTATGTGTGTGTATGCGCGCGCATAATAGAGAGACGGTAATTAGCACGGCTTGCAATATGAACTGCCGAACAGCACAGTATTGCAGCTTTCTTGCTACAAACAACACTTAGAAAAATGGTCAAACAAATTTAAGGTAAACATTGACGCACGGATTTTATTGACGTCACGAGATTTTACTGTATTCTGTGGATGTACTATTTCGGGATCCAGTTTCTCTGATGCATACTTCATTCATAAATAAGAATAATTTTCCACACAAAAAAAAAAAAAAAAATAAAATGAAAATTAGAGACAGAACAAAAACCAAAAACTTAATGACGAGCAAAATGATATTTTAAGTGTTCGATAGGCTTTTTCAGAATCTTTTCCATTACCTTTTTGCACGATCCATTAGAAAGTGTGGATAATTGTCATAAAAATAAGTGGGCTATTAAAGGGGGAAAAAAAAGTCTAGCTTGTCAGGGAGGAAAATGATGTTTTTCTTGTCACAAATAGAGCAGCGAGGCTGTCAAATATGGCCTAAGATTGATGGATTTGTTCAGAGAGGAGACAGAGCGAGGAAGAGACCGCTTTGCTTCATCTGGTAAAAATCACAATTAACCCTTCTACAAGCCAATGTTACAAATCAATAGATTTGAATAAGACTGAGGGGTGAAATTTTACATAGTTTGTATGGAAGAGACAACGACAAAGTACAAACTTTGACTGATAACCATTCTTCAGTGAATATAGCAGTCTCCTTCCAGGGTCAATGATATTTAACATTGCTTTAGAGACCCTCATTGACTTTTGAATGTTATCCTCGTTCTAAGAGGGCTCATTCACCAAAGAGTATGTTCTTAAGTTGAATAGCGATATATGACAGACAGGGAGAGGGCACGAAGTGATAAAGATTTTCAGCGACGTATTCAGTTCTATATTCAGTTTTCAGTTAACTTTTTTGATTGATTTTCTTCTCAATATCCACAGGAATCTGGATGTTTTCTACGAATAACAAAATGAAAATATAAACTTGAAAGATAAAGACTAACAAAATCGCCTGATTAAGTTTTCAGAGTGGAGACCATAACGAGCCGGCGGCCACTTTGCTTCATGTGGTCCATCGCCGATAATTCGGACATTAGTGTGTAGCTGTTGTGTACGCCAAAATAACACACAGGCGCCCATCCATAGATCTAGCTCAAGTGACAGGGAGATATCATTGGAAGGGGACAAAGTAATAAGGATCTCCAACGATGCTTGGTAGAGCATAATATGAAAATCGATAAAGCTCGCCCGGAAATAATGCACCGTTCTTGAACGGTGCAATCTCGGCGATTAATTACACGTGTCGTTATGCGCTGATTGCGGATCCTTGCACACTTTTGGCAGTCTCTCAACTGGGATCAACGGGGAATAAAAATACTCAAACTCTGAAGAACAATAAAGTGTTTGCTAGGCAGCACAGATAATTTAGAGGGAGGGTTGTTTGGGAAGAGGGGAAGCAGGAAGGGGTAAATGCATCGGCACGGGTGCATAGGCTGGTAGCAAGAACAGCCATAAATCTCGCATCTAAGTAACACATAAAAACATAACGCTCTTTGAGGCGACACCTTTTTCACCCCTCGCGGGGGCCCAGGATTTATAAGTAGGTTCTCTGCTCCCACCTGTAGGCGGTGTAAGCCCGCCATCAGTGGGATGTCTCCCACGGAATGCCATCCTCAACATTTCAGGGGAGACATCTCTTCTCTCTCTCTCTTTCTCTCTCCCTGCTCTTGTCTTCTGTCCCGCTTTCTTTCCTCTCTTCTTCTTGATGTATAAACGTAACCTACCGTATTTGGCATAATAAAGCCGTGATCGTGCTGATATGCCATTAAACCCCAACACAAACAAACACCTTTTTACCATCACAGATCACTTATTTTCCAAGCCTGTTCAGACATAACTGTACATAAAATTGAAAAAATACTCTACTACATCAATTTATTCTCTTAAAATTTGCATTTTGCTCACTCTCACGCAATCACGGGTTTCGTTATCCCGCTGGTGGTCAGGACATCACTAAGGACGCTTGGTTTGACAGCAGACCTCTTTCCAGCTCTGCCGGTCTCTGATCTGGTGCTGGCTTGTGGGAAAGCCTACTCTCCCTTTTTTCTTGGAAATTGGCCACCTATTGCTCCTTTTATCGCCTTCTTCATCACTGTGTCCTGGAGCACTGTCTGTCTTAACAATTGGTTCAATATTTATATTGTAAAAACAGAAGCCACAAAAGTATACAGCCATGTTTCTCGAAATAGCGGTTATGGGGAACAGAAGTTTCATCAAAGTTAATGATGAGCTCTGAATACTGGCTCTGGAGCGCACATGCTTTAGTCCTAATTAATGCTCGATACGGTTTGTTGGGGTCTAGCCTCGTGTATTCTGCCGGCTAGTATTTACTCAACATACACTCATCAACGATGAATGCTGTGTCGTGCCTGTGCTCATGAAATAGTCATTATGTTGAACGTTTGAGCCGCGGAGATTAAAATGTACTCATTATGCAGTAATAAACTGTCAGGGTGCTAGAACACGATCTGTGTTTGGGTAACACTTACTGAATTTGCTAAATGGATCTGCACAGGTTTCTCTCTTTATCTTCCTCTCCAACCATCTCCCTCCCTTCATCTGTCCATTCAAATCCATCCATCCATCCATCCATCCATCCATCCATCCATCCATCCATCCATCTGTCTATCTGTGCGCCTTTCTATTTTGTACTCTGTCAAACCAACTGTCAATCTCTCTCTCTCTCTCTCTCTCTCTCACTCTTATCCTCTCATCATAACTTGGTAAAAAATATGTATGTTTTGTATTTTTATGTGCGGAAGACTGAAAGGAATCCTTAGACGAATTCCATAAGCTCTAGAAATGGTTGCTTTCATATAATTAGGAACTAGATCCAGATTTTTTGTGGCATAGATTCCGCGAGGTTTCATCCCTAAATGCTTTGGCAACGTGTTAAAAAAAAGAGAACAAAATGCCCCAGAATCACAATTCCCCACAGACAGCATTCCGTGCACATCGCCATTTGTAAAGCAATGCGGTAGTTGGCTCGCACCGATTACCATTTGAACTAACATCGAACGGGGTGCCCTGACACAGTAAAGAGAAAATATAGCAAGCTTCACAAACGATATTCATCGTCAATAGCTTTTCAAAAAGCCGGTCCTGTTTTTATCAACATTTAATGGCTGTGAGGTTGGCTGATAACAGATCCGAGTGGAGAACCATGATCACCATGTCTGTTCCAGACAATGCAACAAATGATGAATGGTTATGATTTAACATTAATTATCTTCCTAAATGAACGACGATACAATGTACAAGTCAAACAATGGAGAGAAAATAAAGTGTTTTGTCAAGGATTCAGTGATATGTACCCGACGAGTCTGCAAGGCCATGATCGTGGCTTCGGATAGGTGGCCGCTAAATTAATTTGACTCTAAATCTTCAAATTCTCTGGCCATTAGAAACTACTGTTCTGATAGTCAGTGGCGGAATGGACAAGTGGCCATGGTGCTTGTTCTACCAAATGTTATTATTCCAACGTTTTAACCCTTCGAGTGATCACTTTTAACATGGGCATATCCCAAAATGGCACCTAAACTTGCAAATCTGTGATTTACATCCCCAATTCGCGAATTTAAGTGCCTGTTTGGATTTTCATTTAAATTTAAAGTGAGCACTCAAGAGGATAAAGTCTCTTCTGATTTATGTGCGACCACTGCAGTGCACATAAATAACTTGTATTATTATATCATGAGAGAAAATTGTCTGAAAAATATCAGTGTTGATGTAGAAAGAATGCTGATGGAAGACACGAGAAAAATAATGCAAAGAATACACTGGGAATTTAAAACAGTTATTAATATAATGATTGCTACGCTATGAATCCGGAAATGGTAGAATCTCTGAAAACCTCATGATGTAAAGCAGACAAAGAAAGCCGGAAACACAAGATCTAAAGATACAAAATGAGCATGTTGCATAATTAAAGGTGGACTTTGTGGTGTCGGCGATATATCACAAGAGAATATGGGCCTTTTACCACCGTGATTATCGCCAACATTCACAGGAAAAAAAAACTAAATCAAATAACACTGACCAAGTTCACAGTTACACTGTGCCAAGCAGATCCCTGTAATTACCACTGATTCTAAAGCTAATGAATGAGAAAAGAGCATGGACATTTACCGGGAAGAAGAGGCCATTAAATTGTCTGCGCTTCACAAATAAAGCTTGTGGGGATATGTAAATAGGAATGAAATAAATCGCCTGTCGGTATTTACAATCATTCTTTGCCCACAATATTGCGATGGTCGATAGCTTGTTATCTATGGCAGAGCCCACCGAGCTGACTCTCCGTGCTCGATTCTGATGTATTCGAATGGCCAAGCCATGTGACAACTTGTTCAATGTAATACTACTGATGCTAGATAATTACAGAAATTGGCTTGTACAACCGTCCGTAATCCTATCTGTAGTGCAAGTCTGTCTCTCCATCCATCCATCTATCTGTCTATCTATCTGTCTGTCTCCTATTTTGCCTGTCAGTATAACCGTCTTGATTGTAATCTATCTGTTTATCTCCTATTTTGCCTGTCAGTATAACCGTCTAGATTGTTAAATCAGAGTTCCTCTATCTCATACTTATCTAAAGGCATTTGAACAAACTAGAATTCTGATGGCTATCAATATATCTATTATCTCTAATCCAACAGCTTAATGTCGGAAATACAACTAAAAAGGCAAGGTATCAGATTATTATGTTTTGCACCACTGTACTTCAATAGCAATCATAGTTTCTTAACCCGCATTCTTTCTCCGGATATCGGGGTGAGCTTCCAATATCTGCGTTTTCAATTCTGTAGCCAGAGGAAGCGGCTAAGACTCGCAAAAAGAGAGAAACAAGAACAAAATTAGATGCAAAATGCACTGCAGAGAGTCAAAGCTCTTCAGAACCTCCTCCTTCTTCCCCTTCCCCCCCCCCCACACACACACAAAGTTGTTCGACATGTCCGTTCTCTTAGGGAGGATAGAATGTTTGCTGTAAAACAGGAATAAGAAGCAAACAAACTGCGCTGCACAAGAATGTAGTAACAAAGCCAGAGCAACGGTGAAACAAAAAGGAGAACATTAACTAATTTGTTTCGTTTAGATAAAGAAGTTAACAAGAAGTGACAAATGAAACAAGTATAGCTAAATCCATTTGGCTTTGTTGACGTCTTGATCTCCTGCTAACTGGAAAACACAAAAACAAACAAACAAACAAACAAACAAACAAACCGTTTTGTTTTTACATAACAGCAACAAGAAAGAATGGAGAATTACATCCGAACAGTGCAGCAATAAGGAAGCAATAACAACAACATTAAAACATATGAGGGAAATGCGTTAATTTGCTACATTTAGATTAACGAGCTGATAAAAAGTATCAAATGAAATTAGTATCGCCAGATGAGGAAAGCAGAGAATTCGGGAGGTCTGGAACTTCCTGTTCTGATTCAGATGCGCAACACAATTTGGGAGAGGACATGGCGACTATGATCATAACTTCACAACCACTATCACCACTAGAACCACCATCACTAGCACCATCACCATCATCATTACCACCACGCCACCAGCACCATCACCACCAGCACTACCACCACCATCATAACACATCAAAGTTGAGGAGGCAGTTTTTGTTTTTATCTTCCATGTTTAATGAAGATCAAGATGAAGGGAACTGGTTGTGGCGACGTCCAGACAATGATTTTGTCTTCTCGCTGACTGTGCTGTAATTGTATATTAATCAGATATGAACCAAAGCAAACAGAAATTTTAGGGATATTCATATTATTTTGAGCCTTTTATCTCTGTCCCTCCCCCATCTTTCATTTTTCACTCATTCTTTCCACCTCTTTTCTTTTTATCTCCCGGTGTCACCTATCTTTCTATCTATTTCTTATCTTCTCACCCACACAATTCCTGCGCTAGTTTTTAAAACATTCAAAATCAGTAAGCATTAGGAACTGTAATGAGATAAATAAACTACAGGATACATGTTCAAAGCGAAGCAGTCAGATTCACTAAAATGTAGAGCACAATGTGGAAAAGCTAGTGCTCCACAACACAAAAATCATTACGGAGTCTCTATCTGGGCCTAGTATTGCAATAAGGAAGCATAGGCAAATAAAAAAGTTGCACCACATAGTAAAGGCGAAACAATTTTGTATTGGCTCGCACATGGGAACGTCTGTTCGCAGTTTTTTTTTTTTGGGGGGGGGGGGGAGGGGAGAGGGTCGAGGGGAGAGAGGGGGAAGTGCGTCTCCCGCTCCCGACACGTTACATTACTAACTGGATGCAATAACTTTCTTACGCACAAGCAGAGAAAGAGATACATCAATAGACCCCAATAGACTCCAGGTCTAGCTGGGCCAATAGGCCCAAATTGAAGGCGAAAAAAAAAAAAAAAAGCAAAAACAAAACAAAAAAAAGTGTTCTTTGAAAAGTTAGACCAGAGTCTCTCATAGAAAAGATACCTGGACGATAATATATGGTAAAGGGAGAAGCAACTATTCGCTGGTAATGATGGCGGTGATGATAATTTTGTTCTTTATCAAAGGATTGTCCATGTACTGGTAAATATTTTCTGATACAAAGGTATTAAAGATTTTTGTAACTTTTCGCTCATCAGTACTTTCTTTCCCGTACATTGTGGAAATTCTCAGAAATCTGATGATGTTGACAGAGCAAGGAGTAGTAGTAGTAATAGTAGTAGTAGTAGCAGTAATAGTAATAGTAGTAGTAGTAGTGGTAGTTGTAGTAGTGGTAGTCGCAGTAGTAATAGTAGTAGTAATAGTAGTAGTAATAGTAGTAGTAGTAGTGGTAGTAGTAATAGTAGAAGTAATAGTAGTAGTAGTGGTAGCAGTAGTAGTAGTAGTCGTACTAGTAGTAGTAATAGTAGTAGCAGTAGTAGTAGTAGTAATAGTAGTAGTAGTAGTAGTAGTAATAGTAGTAGTGCTGCTACTACTACTAACGCTGCTTGCTTGCTTGTTATGTGTCATCCCGCGGTGCAGAACTGGGTCTGTCTTTGCATACCTGGGTCGACATGCCAACCTTGCTAGGCCACTTTGTCCTGGGCCAGATGGGTGCACTGCCATTGTCTTCCCGACCAGTCCTTTACATCATCCACCCATTTTCGTCTTGGGCGGTCTCTCCCTCTCTTGCCTTCATTTCTTACTCTGGCGCGTTAGCTCAGTGACTTGTGCTGCGGCCTTTGGCTGCAGAGATCGGTGGTTCGAATCCCAGCGGTTGCGTGTTGTATCCTTAGGAAAGATACTTAGCACACAATTTTCCTCATCCCACCAATCTGTAAAACGGGTACCTGATGTATATAGGGGGAAGTACAGTGGAGCTGTATTGCCGCGACACGGTCTGAAATGGCCAAGCCAGTTTCTCCTCTTGGAGGTCCCGGGATGGTACTTTTACTTTTTTACTTATTACTACGACTACTACTTCTAATGCTGCTAATAATGATATACCCAAGCACTTCTTTATATATAAAGAAACCTGAGTTTTTCAGAGGTTTAGGAAATTTGAGACGGGAGATATCTCCTTTGACAAATTTAGAAACATTCTGTTGAAATACAATCTATTCAATAGCCTCCTTAAATTTAAGATCGCTATTTCAATCTTTCAAAACTTTCGTCTTCAGTGGTCAAACTGGGCTGTTGATACCTGCATGGATAGTTTGTGTCACTAAATGTGTATAGCAGAACTATATTCTGCAATGTGCGATCACAAGTTAGCCTGCCCTCCATTTGGAATCTTCCACCATTAGCTATCCGCTCTCTGTGTTAAGGCCAAGCCCTAAGTGTGGGCCATTACATCAGTTTCTCGCCCACAAAATGGACATGCTCGTTAACCTCCAGGAGATCCTCAGCCATAGATCTGTCTTGTACACGCGAGCGGGTTTTCGCCGAGATTTGGGAACACTTTTATTACGCGTTATCCTAACTACTTTCTTGGCAGTAAGGGGGGATTCAGAGAATTGCTTGGGTACGCATTCTATAATATTACCGCCTGGATCTATCTATCTATCTATCTATCTATCTATCTATCTATCTATCTATCTATCTATCTATCTATCTATCTATCT
>JBCAUA010108426.1:0-10080 GCA_038406235.1 Peronia verruculata
CTCCGCCTAAGAACCCTCTGCCTAAGAGCCTGGTCTGCCTAAGAAGCCGCCCTTGCTGTGAAATGGAAATTTTCCTCTATAATTTATCCCTCAAAGAACCCACTGTGGGCCCTCCCAAATAAAAAAATCCGTGTCGGACCAAGATACCGGAGTTCTTATGGTATAATTCCACATTGTACTGTCCACTTGAAGAAACACACAGTGTTAGATGTGCAGTTTTAATGGGAACGGGAATGGAGGGAATGGGTAGACAAAGGAGTGGAAGTAATGGTTGATGTATGACTGCATAATCAGACCGATGTATGACTGCATAATCAGACCACGTTGTTGACTAACCCGTAACCATTTCTTTGTTGTGATTGGCTTCGTGGACAAGGAGGTGTAAGTTTAGCCTCCTGACTGGTCAGCTGTTTTGCTATTTCGGTCGGTCAGTAAACACTTGAGTCACTCATGCAGTTATCCCCAAGGTAGCAGAGCAATATCATGTTTTCATACAATTTTATCTTTATGTGAAAACTCACATGGCATCCAAGCAATAAGCAGTATTGATGTAACTATATGCTAAAAAGATCAGGAAGTGCTACATCTAATTATAACACACTCAGGGAAGAAGGCTGTACTCATTCACATAGATAAATCTTTAACTAACGGTAATGATCAATAGTAGTGAAGACAATCTGTGGTCATATGGGTTGTGTAACTTTTCAGTTCGCCTAAGAACCTGCTTTTTTTGGTCTCCCGATGCTGGGTTCTTAGGCGGAGACCACTGAATATATATATATTCTTCTTATATTCTGTATACTTTGGTGGGTGCAAAGTTCTAGAAACGTTGAAAGCCGTCACTGGTGTACTTAGTAATATATGATACTATCTATGCATATCTAATACAAACGAAAACTTTTGTAAGCAGTAAAACTATTGGCTTCTTGAACAGGCTTGCAAGATTGCTTAGGCTCAAGAACATATATATGTATTTTTTTATATAAAACAAATTATTCCATTTGCTTTGTTCATACATTGTGATATCAGATAATAAATCCACCACAGTTGCATGGCGGTAATGTTTTGAAGAGCAATACTGCTTAGTAAAAGATGCTCTTTAGTCAAATCAGATGGAATTGTGTAATAATTTCTGTTTTGCAAAATGTTCCAGACACCCAGACTGGTGGTTGGTGCGCATGGCAGATGGACGTGAAGGTTATGTCCCCTATAATTTTGTGGCACGATGTGATACCATGGAATCACAAGAGTATGTGCTCTTTGTCAGACTTCGCACTTTTTCACTTTGAAAAGAAGTGCTTTTCTTTGTAGTAACAGTGTTCTTTTATGTTTCTTTTTCTTCTCTCTCTCTCTTTTTTTTTTTTTTTAATTTATCATTCTATGCTATGTATTTATGTACTATAAATTACTTCTACATAAAGAATTAGATATCATTTTGTAGGCTATATACTAACCTGCACAGTCTGAAACATTCCACAAAATTAATGAATTTATTTTGCAGTTATCACTGGAAAATGAAAAAAGTCCAAAGTCTTGAAAAGAGTAGAAAGCCCAAACTTCCTTTGACTGTTTTTTTTTTTTTTTTTTAACTCTTTCATATCTATCTGTCTTTTGTCTTTGGGTGTTTTGCTTTTAAAAGTGAAAGTTCAGTATGTGATTTGCTAGACTAAGTCTAATTTGATCCCTGATAATCAATTCCTCAAGCACTTGCACTTCATGACATGGCACAGCATGAATAGAAATTACATTGTCATATCTTGTCATTCAGTGGTGTTATTGATATTTCACAATTTTCATGGCTGTGCTGCACATTTCATAAATTTATGTTTGTTTCTCAGTTGGTTCTTTGGAAAGATAACACGAAAAGATGCAGAGAGGATGCTGAAATTACCACAGTCCCCAGTTGGGGCTTATCTTATACGAGAGAGTGAAACAGAACCAGGTTGGTGATTGCTCATATTCTTCTTCTTCTTTGCTTCTGACTCCGTTGTGGGTAATCTGGATGCCTCCTGACAAGTACGCTAAAATTATTGTTTATACTGCTATATATAGCACCTTAGACCAATGCCATATTTTACACATAGGCCTAATCCTTCAGAGCCTAGTTTCGTTTTGTTGGAGCTACAGTGTTCAGTGGAAAGTTGTTGGTGAGAGAAAAAAGAATTGACACGAAGATAGCTTAAAGTTGTCATTACCTCTCTTGCTTTTGTAAAATTATTTTTTCTTATTGTTCATTTCATTGGCACCTTTGCAAGATATAGCTTGGATGCATTTGAAATTTTCATGGAATCAAGAAAACACTTGAGAATATCATAATGGCATAGATGATGGCATATAATTCAGAATGGAAGATCATTTCACAGATTATCTGCCCTTTCCAAAAGCGGGACTTGTGTAAGGAGAGATCATTTTGATCAGACTTACCTTCCCTTTGCTTGACATAAGAAGTGTTGAGCAAGCAGTGTAAAGAAGAAAAAATCCTTTTACAGCTTGCCATTCGAAAGACTGATTGCCAAACAATTTTATAAAATTATAACAATAACAATGAGAAGAAAATATGCTCTTTACATCATTTTTTTTTTTTTTGGTTAAATTTTCATGGTGATTTCACAAAAATGATTTTTTTCCCCTTTACACTGCTTGTTCAATCCCCCTCTTGTCTGGTAAAGGGAAGTAATAGGACTGAGCACAGCGATCTCCTATTATCAAAAATTTGTGTGTAATTGTTTCTTTATCCTCCTGTATGGGGTAAGACATTTGATGGATTTGGGACATCCTTGATTTTTTTTTTTTTTCTCTTTTTAAAAAAATTTTTAAAAAGATTATTTTGAAGTAGTACATGTCAATCCGAGTACACGATGTGTTCAACTTTGAGATGCACAGTTAATTGTTCATGATCATATTTATTTGTAGAGGTTAAAATGCTGAAAAGAGATTAATTTATCACATTCTTCATTCCCAGGCATGTTTGTTCTCTGTGTCCACGATAATGACCCCAACCGTGGGAACTGTGTCAAGCATTACAAGATCAGAAAGCTAGATAATGGAGGCTGCTACATCACAGCAAAATCCACATTTTCAAGCCATGCAGAACTTATAAGTTATTATCAAAGTAAGTGCTTTCATTTGTATGTCATTCGAGTTTTGCCAGTAGTGTTACTCATATGAAGAAGTAGACTCACAAAACCAGTGTTATTATTGAGAAGAAATGAAGTATGCTATGAAATTTTCAAGTAATCTTGAAAATGAAATACAAGTGGTAGATAAAGCTGTTCAGTTCTTTCCCAATCAGCTGATTTCACCTGAAGCATGTGCAGCATTTAGTGCTTTCTCATGCAGTGTAAAAATATTTCAAGTTTTCCCAATTCATAAGTTAGCTTGTGTTGCTAAACACACATGTACAATCAGTGAATTACTGTTATTTTTTTTGTCTAGGTTTTTAAAAAAAACAACTCTTAATAAATTTGATGATGGCAACAATGTTTTGGCTTTCTACACTCAGAAAAAAAACAAAAAAACATTGTGTATGGGTTGTTGTCCATGCCCAGACATAATGCATATGCACTCAGTTCTAAAGATCATTTTGTAAAAAAATACACATTTTTGTTTTCCTAGGTAGGGAAGATGGCTTATGTCGGAGGCTGGTATCACCTTGTCCAAAACCAAAACCTGTCATGCAGGATCTCTCTGTGGAGACCAAAGACATGTGGGAAATACCTCGGGAAACACTATCATTGGAAACTCTGCTGGGATCTGGCCAGTTTGGGGAAGTATATAAAGGTACATACCATATATATTGTTGAAGTTTGAGAATTTTTGTGCATAGTGTAATAGTAGGTTGGTTTTACAGTGAATTATACTGGCTGGAGAGAAGGGTTAAAATTTAGTCCAAATATGCTCAGAGTTAAAACTTTTTGTGTGTACATCATGGCATCATAGTTTGCAGAATACATTGACGCAGTGTTTCTCAAAATAGCTCACATTTTTCATCCTTCTTGGCTATGAAAACTCAGAGGCAGAATGGTGTCTCCCTGCCATCTAGAGACTGAGACTAAATACAAAGTGTAGCTGATTTTCACGCTTATCTGAGCAAGAGATGTAAAAGATGTGGTAAGAAATGATGTACAGGAACAAGCAACAGAACAATAATGGTTTCAAACGGATGAATCAGATTAGAAGCAAAGTACTAGTGGGAGAGTTTAAATTCCACCTGTATGATTATGTAGACAGCTATTGATTTTCTCTCTTGAGCATTGTTATTCCAAGGCCTGACTAATCAATGTTACAAACAGGATACAAGCTTGATAACTTTTGCTTGACTAAAGAATCTTATTCACACTATGAAGAAAAGTTTAGCGATAGAGATAATTGAATTGAGAAGATAGAGGAGGGTAGGGAGGATATTTATGTGTGAGAGAAAGAGAGAGAAGGGACGGGGAAGGGGGTTACTGTAGGTCACATGATGAATTACAGCCAGAGTTTTGCTCAGTTTGGCTGTTAACTAGGGACTTAGATTTAAAACCAAAAAAAAATTGTCATAATATTTCAAAATTTGATGTCACAAATTCACTGGCATCAGCTTCTAGAGCGGTTTGTTACCAAGCACCACCTTATAAGTCTTATTAATTAGCATTTTAATGTGGTCGTAATAACTGGTGATCTTTTCTCAAGTCTACATGCATAGGCAGAACTGGGTGGTGAGTAGGGTGGTGAATAGAATCAGCCTAGCACTACAGTGATCTCCGCCTAGGAACCTGGTCACTGGGAGACAAAAAAAGCGGACTCTTCGGCCAGGCGGACGGGTTCTTAGAAAATTGAAAATCTGACCAAAGATTCGCAAGATGAATTATTTGATCATTACTATTAGTTAAAGATTCATCTGTGCGAATAAGTACATTCTTGCCTGTGTGGTTGTTGTAACAAGTTCTGATCTTTCTTAGTGTGTGTATATAATGCCCTGCATTTAACCATCGAGTGTTTTCACGTAGCGATATTATTGTTTAATGAAACCATGATACCGGTATTATTTACTTTCCTAAGGATAATCACTCACACTACAAATGACTTAAGACCAATGTCAGAAGTCGTGCTGGGTAACGAAGATAAATGGCTGTTTTTGGTCGTTTTTGACTACTGTCCCACTAAAATACTTTTTTTTTTTTTTTGTCACAAAATGTCAATTTAACCTTTTTCAATCTGAAAAAAAAAAAAAAATTTTTTTATAATCATAGTCGGAGGAAAATAGTAAAAAATGGTAAAAAACAGCTGTGACTTGAACTCACCCGGCACGACTTGCGAGTCATTTGTCCTGAGCGCGAGACAAATGACTCAAGTGTTACAGACCGACCAAAGTAGCAAAACAACTGACAAGTGAGGAGGCTAAACTTTACACCTCGTTATCCAAAGAGCCAATCACAAGTGCTGTCCCACTTGTTGTCAAACAAAGAAATGCTTAGAGGTTAGTCCACAATGTGGCCTGTTTATGCATCACTTCCACTCTTTGTCTACCTGTTTCCTCTACCCCCGTCCCCATTTCACTGCACATTTAGCACTGTGCGTGTCACTCAAGTGCACAATCTGATGTGAAATTACACTATAAGCACTCACATATGTTGGCCCTACACTGGGCTCTGAGGCAGATTTTTTATTTGGGAGGGGTATTTATAGAGAAAAAATTCCCTTTTGTGCAGAGATGGGTTCTTTCGGTGGACTGAGCTCTAAGGCGGTGGGTTCTTAGGCAGAGACCACTATACTAAAATGCTGTTTAAAGAAAATACTGCAAAAATATAGGCAGTTATCACAGACAAAACATGGACACAAGCAGTTAAAACATTTTTTCCCAGTATAATGAAGCTCACTCATCTCTCTGTCCACTTGCACCAGGAATTCCATAATTAGGAACAATTTGATATCAGGCCTGGTCATTTAATATCTGATCTCACATATTTTTATTTTTCTTGAACTGAATTAGTGTTGGTTTCACGTAGGCTTTCTTATTCCACCTTTTGTCACTGCGAATTACCCATTCTCTTCCCGACGATGATCAGCTGGGTATTCCTGACGTTTTTGACACCCCTAAATGTTGAAATTACTCTCTTTTATGACACAAAGAAAACAGAAATACCAGAAGGCACTACATGAACGCTGAATTTATAAATGTCAAATTTTATCAATTCTTGAACTTTTTAATAGAATATAACTTTTTTCTTGTTTTAATCCTCTGTTGTATTCTCATAGAGTTGTCAATATTTTAATCAATTAAAAAAAAAAAAGAAGACATTTTATGAATTAATTTATTGTTGATTACTTTTTATTTGCAGGCAAATGGAAGGGTACTACTGACGTGGCAATCAAAACATTGAAGCAAGGCTCAATGAGTGTGGCTCACTTTTTACAGGTTCATAACTTTTGTGAAAAAAAAAATTATACTGAACAATTAGAGCAAACATTTATATTTTAAGTACTTTTGATTTATAGGGCATTTGAAGTCATTTTTTTTTTTTAAACACTGTGGAGTTGCTCTTATAAGTTATGGGAGTCATTCTCATGAAAAAATTGGTGAAAATTATTATAATGAAATTGATTATAAAAAAACTAATGAATAATTCAGGGGACAAAACTTGAAATCTAAATACTAACTTTGTAAATAGAAGACAATGTATTACATAGTTATGCCTTGCTGGAATGAACAATTTAATGCTCTTGCAATTCTTTTGTAGGGGAAACATTATGTAACTATAACCTTTCTGACTGTGGAGGGTTTCATATGGCGTCTTTCTTGAAAAATGTTCTAAATCATTGCAGTTTTCAATGGGAATTAAAACTTGTTTTGACAATCATAAATTAATTATATAATATACACTTTCATCTTTGCAGGAAGCTCAGATTATGAAGATGTTGCGGCATGACAAACTAGTCCGCCTCTATGCTGTTTGCACTAAAGAAGAGCCAATTTACATTGTCACCGAGCTTATGTCAAACGGCAGTTTGTTAGAGTATTTACGCAGTGACAGGCATAGTGGTATAGCTCTAACACACTTGATAGACATGGCTTCCCAGGTGAGAGTTTTGTGTAGTCTAATTATTGTAGACTTCATTATTATTCATTATATACATAGTGCTGTAGAGAATCTAGTCAGATGGTAAACAGTTATTGAATAAAAAGAAACTCTTGAACACAGTTCTCTTAAACTTTGACATTTATATGATATAACTAGTATGGCACACTTTACTGCTAGATTTGTTACATTGACATACCCGATACTTCATGGAAAGTGTGGTAAGAATTACCTATATGGTGTCAGCTATGTAGCATATTATGATAGCATTTTTTTAATGCAATTATGGTGGCTTGAGCCTGTAATTTTTGGCTTCAGCATAAGAAAATCTGTCAGAAAAAGTCTGTGTGAGTACTAATAAAATATCAGGGGATATCTTTGCAGACTCCAAATGGTCCATTCCACATAAAATGCAACTGGCTATGAAAATTTAAATATCATGTGCTGCTTGATTTAGGCATTTTTTATTAATCTTAAGAACCCGAGGCATCTGATTTTGTATAACTAAAGTGTGTCACCGAAAAGTTATAACTCTCACAGACTGTCTTTTGCGGCCTTTCTGGTTTTTAGTCAAATGTCTTGAGTATCCAAAGGTAGAATTAGAAGAGTGACTCATGTAATATGGAATGGTCCTTGAGAAGTTTACTTGGAAAGAAACTTCAATTTTTATTCCAAACCACCCCACACCATCTATCCTGCAAATAATGATTAACATCTTCTAAAGCAGACAAAGATAAATAGGAGATTTAATAGCTTAAACTTGGAGAAACAAAAAAACAAATTGTGAAACACATAACGAAAAAAGTGTGACATATGTAACGCTGGTTAATCATCAATTTACAAAGACATGGTCACTTTGAATTAAAATGGCTACAGATTTTAAACATATGTGCTTCCCCTTCATGCAACAAAGGCATTAGTTTTAAGATCAGTCTTAAAGAGCTACAGAAAAGATAGATTGATAATAGCAAGCGATTTTGCAGTTTCTTTTTGATGTGACACACGTAACGCCAAGAAAAGTGGCAGTGTCACATAGGCAAGATTGTTTTTTTTTAGTTTATTTTTCTTTTGAGCAGCATTTTGTCCGTATATAAGAAAAGAAGAGAGAATTCTCTTGCCAAAGCGCTTCACTGCTGGATTTTATTGTCACATGCAAATTTTCGGCGTTCTTCGCCCTCGTCAGGCTCTTGTTATTTTTTATACATGTTCAGAATTTGTAACAATGTTAGAAATCCTTGAGTCTGTCTTATTTTGATGCTTTTTGTTATGTTTTTGAGTAGGTAATATGTATTATATAATGTGGGTTAAATGATATCTGATCAGATGTAAATCGAAATTTCTGTGGACAAATTTATCTATCCTATCGAAAATTACTTGATTAATTGGGTAGTTATGACAAGTGCTTAAATCGATGGCCCATTTTCTGCTTTAGGCATGTCTCCTGTTTGTTCCAGTTACCATCAAAAGTTTCAATTTAATTAATATTTATGAAATATTTAATGCAGTAAGCGCTGCTGGTTAAGATGAATAATGTTGCTAAAAGCATCACCATGAGAAAGAGACTTGGGCAAGTAACGGTTCAAGGACAATGACCATGAAAATTCAGGTCGTACAACGAACAATGCAGGGAACTGATGTGCTGTTTCAACTTTGTTCTCGTTATTTTTTAGCCTAGAAAGTGTTTTCGTGTTTATTCTATTGAGTGATTCTTTTTGTCCATGAAAGAGTGTCGCGTGATATGGGGAGGAAAAAGAAGCATTTGGGGTTGTCAAATTGCATGTAAGTTTATAAATTAGAAATACAAGATTTAAAAAAAAAAAATACAAGAAAATAAGATAATAATAAATGAACAAATGCATGTACAAAGAAATAAATAATAAATACATTGATGAAGAAAGAAAGAAAGAAAAAAGACAGCAAGGAAGCAATAGAGAAAGAGAGAAAAATGAAAGAACGACAGAAAGAAATAGAATTTCCAAAGTTTTTCAGTCTGTTTAGTTAGAATATAACAAAAATGAAAAAGGACACAAACTACATTCCTTCCCTCCGCCACGGCCCTTCTGTCCAGCAAATTTCTCTTTCTCTCTTTCTCTCTCTCTCTCTCTCTCTTTCTCTCGCACGCTCGATTAGTCTCTTTCTTTTTTTTTTTTCCTTCGCCATGTCTCTCTCTCTCGCCGTCTCTCCATCTTCATAGGTATCTCTCCTCAGCCCTTGCTCTCTCGATCTCTATTTCCTTCTCAATGTTTCTTCCGTCATTTTTTTTTTCTTCCACTAAATCAAACAAAAAAGAAATGTTACAAGTTATTTTCTTGAAAAGATTTAACACGCAGTCTAATCTTATGTTTTGCCAGGCAGTATTATAGCGTTTTGTCCTGAGAAAGAAAGCAGGGAAGAAAAGAAATCAACGGCACTTTATGTATCCAATCCAAGTTTTAATTCGCCTCTGATCAATGTAATCCACAGACATTTCCGATCCGGGGGATCCAGACCAGTTTTTCAAGTCCACCGTTCAACAGATCCTCTTCGCCTCCCTCCGTCGGGCGCAGTACAACCACTTATTCCGCCTGCTCCATCCGCACGATCAATTAGTCCTCTTGGAAATGCGGTGGGCGGAGCTTTTTGTCATCGCCGCCTCCTATTGGCCGGTGGACCTGTCAAAGATGATCGATAAACAGCGAACATCAAGCGGCTCAAAGGTATCGGGGTCTATCGATCTCAGATGGCTTCAGCAAAAGAAAACAAGGGGCGCGTGCGCACACATACACACACATTCACACACATGTAATCACACAGGCTACATGCGCGCGAGCACACACTCACACACACACGCACACACACACACGGACACAAGAGTTTAAGGAGGCCGAAGTGAGTCGTTGTTGGTCAGTGTTTGGTGGAGAAATCTAAAGTGCTGAACTGATATCTCTAACACAAGGAGGATCAGCTGCAAAAACATATTCTTAGGACCTAGGATCGCTGGGAGAGGGGGGGGGGGGGGGGTAAAAAAAAAAAAAGGTTTGAA
>JBCAUA010108437.1:0-10080 GCA_038406235.1 Peronia verruculata
ACAACAACAACAACAACAACAACAACAACAACAACAACAACAACAACAACAACAACAACAACAACAACAACAACGTCCCGTTTTGTTTCTCGCTATTTCTGTTTTTTTTTAATGTATGTGTGTTGTTGGTCTTTTATTAGAATATGTTAGTGACGATTGATTGGAGACCTTCAATAATTTATGTTGTACTTTTAAAGCCATGAGAATGTCCTTCCACAGTGATATTCCTCCAGATGTAAAATAATATAAAATGCCTACATACAATAGTTATGTTTGTAACAGAATTCCTTTAATTCTCCATTGTTGGTTTACGATCACACTAAAACACAAGCAACTTTCATTTTGTATGCCTAGGCATTTCATACTCGTTCTTTACGGGGAAACACGATAGGGATGTGATACACATCTTTGCTTAGCTGTGAAGTGTGGACTTTTACAGGCATGATGTATGTTTAATTAAAGAACCCAAAGCTGTGAAGAAATGGGAACATGGCTAGCACTGTGCTGTCAAAACAAAGCTGAGAGCATGTTTGCATGAATACGATCTCTTTAGGAAGATTAACGAGGCGAATCAATGCTGAAATTGTCAAACGTTTAAACAGAACATGCACACATGATTTGTCATAAGAATCAACAGTTCGTCGGCCGCAGTCAGTATATTGAATTCTTAACATTGCTCTCTGCACTGAGTTGGTTGGTCTGTTTTCTTGTTATCATCTTACAGAATTTATTTAAGGCATTTCTTTCTTGTGTAACTAAATCATTTGAGTCCACAATAAAGATTAACTGCACCAGGTTGGCCCTCAGAATCATTTTCTGAGCAAATAGAGTGCAAACGTGTACCAGTAGAACCCCTTGGCCTCTGTAGAGTGTCCCTACCCCTGAGTGAATGAACTACTCTGTCCAAATTTCTGAGTCAAATGTCAAAAGTGGAGTGTTCTCGAGAGAGTAGGTCTACCCAGGCCTTGCTTCGTCAAGGGAAGAAAACTGTGATTTTGTCACCTTCATGAACGAGTTTTTTTTTTCTATTTCCTTTTATCTTTCTAACTCACCATTCCTCAGTATTCAGTACCTACATATTATAATACTATCTTTCCAACAGACACTCCATCCTTACCGCCCCCGTACTCTTTTCCTCTCCCTCAAACCCCATCAATCAAAATGACCTTATCCAGAAAAAAAAAAAGAAAAGAAAAACGTTGAAGTTTGAAGTCCAGGTTAAAGAGGAGAAAGGAGGCCTTGACAAAAGGTCATCTGTGAGTCTTTAAAGCAATGGTCACATTTTGGCAGGCTGGGGGTAAGGCATGATGGATTCGTCCTGTTTGATCTAGCTCTTTAATTGTGTTTGGTTGAGCCAAACGACGCCCTGAAACCAGAGTCGGATACGTTACAGCTAGCGACATGGGAGGCCCTTGCCCCAGCCCAATGATGTGACTTCACATCTGAAGGCGAGCCTGAGAACGTCGGAAATGAGAGAACAGAAAGGTCGAAGGTTATATGAAAATTATTGATATTGCGATATCATGACGTCAGTATAGACATTTTGTTAACCATTAATAAAACTAACACTGTATTTTTAATGGAATAATTATGTATAATCAGCAGTCCATATTTTTCTCTCTTAAACTGTAATATAACGTGTAAGATTTCAACCTAAGATGAATATGAGAAATCAGTTCATATGTTTGCTGTTTTTACTGCCCTTGTTGATGTCATTGTTGTTGCTTCAATTACTTTGTCAATATATCTCAAATATTCCACGAATGAAGTCTCTATTCATTGTTTGTCCTTCTGACCGTAACTTTTCCTTTTATCTTTTTTTTTTTCTTTAATTTTCTTCTTCCTCCCTCTCTTCCCAATTTTCTCGCAGTTTCTATCCCCAGGCTAACTAGATTTGAATTAATCGTTTCATAGAAAATCCAAGATTCCCTTTCATCCACTATCAAAACTTCGGTTATCTCTGACGTAACATCAGGGGTATGTTAACTTCATCAGTTAATTGTAGTATCATTTCTTTTAGCGAGGTCAGCTTATGATGTAATCTTGACAAAACACGTTCTGTTCTACATAAATTAGTGTATAATTTCTGCTGGAGGCTCAACGTAGCTAATCTGAACAGTTTTTCAAAGTAATCATTACCGTAATTTATCTATAGCTGTACATTGAATAACAAGATCGCTTCTTGGTTGGCTTAACATTGAACGAAATTGGGAACAAAAGTAAATCAGAAACAATGACTACAAAGAACATCATCTTTTCTCACCTCTCAAGCAGGTGTGCGCTAACTTGTTACTCTAGGGCTCACAGTAATAGAGATCGGGGGGGGGGGGGAAACTTGGTATCTGTGGCCTGTACCTGTCCATTAAGCTGCCCTACTATTTTGGTTTTTAGACCCGGTAGACAAACAAATCAGTGGCCAACTACAGCGTGTGTATTTTATTATGGCCACGTCAAAACACATGACAAGCAATGTCCAAACAGGCAGAAGCAGTATGTAGAGTTGTGTCCCCTCTTACAGGTCAGCGGCCAGCGAGAGCAATGAAGAGGAAAAGTTGTGCCAGGATATGTTAGAAGATAATAGATTAACTTAGACGGTTGTGTAAATCATGTGAAATGAGCAAATTTTGTTTGTTTAAGGCTGTTCGTGTTTGCTGTGGGTTTTTCTTTTCTTCCTGCTTATTGTAAAAGCCTTCATTGTCTCTTACGTTAAGGAGTACGCATCGGTTATTCCCGCACGCTTACACTAAGGGTTTTGGAATGACAAGACAAAATGACAAGAGGCCTGTCAGCATTTGTGAAGCTGGTGCAAAAACCGAGCGATTGGCCTCGACTGATGGTTTGATTGGTCAAGTTTATATGTTTGAAATGATCAGGACCTCTTTGTTCATGTAAATCTGTGTTCTCAGAGGGAAAGTCTGATAAACAGTTTTGGGTACAAGGCACCCCACGTTTTGTTCTTAATCTCACTCAATACCTCATCATCTCATGACACTGTTCATACCAAGTGGTGTCATCCTTTATTATCAATATTTTGTTTTGCGTTTTCTCAAGAATGATTCAGACATTGAACTTTCTTTTTTTTTTAATTTACATACATTTTTCATACATGTAAGGTCATCGGCATATAATGTTGCTTCGTGAACTTAAAAATCTCTATTCGTTTATGCAATATGCTGAGTACGTGGCTGTCACTGAGACAAAAAAGGAGGACCATAATACGTCATCATGATAGTGGTGCTCTGCTACATTTTGTTATGGCCGCCACAGTCCTTCAGAGGTCACTTGTCTTTATGGCGGTCGTCCGTCTCACTGCGGGCTGTCCTCGCAGAAGCAGTTATTGCTCTCAATGTAGCGTGCGCAGTGAAGCAGCCAATACCACCAGGCAGGAGTTACTCTCTGATAACAAACGTGTTGCAGGGTTTATGTAGGATCGCGTAACAGAAGCAATTTATTGTCTGACGCCTTATTTATGTACCTGGCTCATCGCTCCTTTCAGCCTTCACTTAACTCTCTCTCTCTCTCCCACAGTATGTTTTATGCCTTCCTGTGGCCCCACGATAAGCCCTTTTTATGATAGTCCACCTATGGTATATCACTGTAAACAAAGCACATGTTCTACAGGTCTCAACCAGCTGGGGAAGCATGAAGAAAGGATTGAGTTAATTATATATCGCGCGCAAGGTTTACTGGAGAGTTTTTAGTCCGAAGGCCCTTTGTTCTCCTGCACATTCCCCTTCTCTCTCTCTCCTCTTTCTTTCTCTCATTGTTTCTGTCTTTGTGGCTTGCTGCCTTTTTCATTCTCATGAGCTCTCTGTCTATTTGTCTGTCCGCCTCTTACTCTCTCTCTCTCTTTCCTTCGAACATTCTCTCTTGTCTCAGCCATGAATGCCATTAGAAGACAATGACATGGCAAGTTATCACTCACAGAATCATGGGACATCATAACATGCATTTAATCTTGCCAACAATCTAAACGGCAATGGCTACTTTTATTTTTTTCAGATTGAAACAGAGTTGTTCTGTTGGCGAGATGCCAATCCAATTCCATTATCATGTCGTCTGGATATGTAAACAAGGACATTTTTACATGTATCCATATCAATAACAGGTTCGTGTTACTTACAATGCCACTGTAACAAAAACAAACAGACAAGCAAACAAACAAAACAAAACCAATCGGTATATCTGAACCAAATGAAACCGATAAATCAGTGGCCTCGCACCAGGAAAAGGTAAACACTCCGATAATAATCGGTCACAAATAATGAGGACGTCGGTGATTCAAAGACCACCGGTGGTTCTATCATTGCCAGTGTAAGCCATACATTACTAAACATGTCTGACCATAAACCTTGCACATGTAGTCAATATAGAGCTATTATTCTACAGTAAATTATCATTCATTGTCTGCTAATTTGTTATTTTTACTTAGGCCTTCTCAGGATTGTTGTTATCTTCTACACAATCGACGAACGAAACGCTAAAAGACACAGAAATCACAACAAAACAAATAAAGAAAAAGAAATCCTGATTTAAGCTTGCATTGTCGCTATCTCCAGAGGATCCCCCTCCCCCCCCCCCATATTGAGACACTAGAATAAATCGTTTTTCAAAAAATCTCTGGCACAGTTTCCAGCTTGGCAGCAGGAGATATATTTTATGACTTTCCCTGGTAGATTTGGTGTAAGATTTTGAAGATGCATATTTTGAGCTGAGGGACGAGTGCAGGTTTCTTAGCTCTGTGAGCGCTTACAGCTAAAGGCTTTTATCATCAGCGACGCGTTTATCATACATATCGCTGCTCGCTCTTTATCGCACGAGGGAGGAATGTGCACCGGGTATAGCCGTGTGTCGCAGCTAATTGCTTTATCTGGTCTGTTGGCAATGAGCTTCCTGGAAATGCTGTGTGGGTGGAACGGAACATAACCGCATGACGTCATCTCATTGGTACAGACTCCGTTCCATGATTTTTGTCTGTCCAAAAATAGATATCGATTTGGGTGAATCGGAGACAGAAAAGAGATGTCTCTCGGATATTTATCGAACCATCTTCGAGAATCTTTGGACCTCAAAATGAAGTACTTTATATTATACTGACTTCAGGATTTTATAATTTTATTTCCTAATTCCCTATTTCTCTCCATTATTTACCCCCCCCCCTCTCTCTCTCTCTCTGGTCCTCAACGTCTCTCTCTCTCTCTCTCTCTCTCTCTCTCTCTCTCTGGTCCTCAACGCACTTGTGGATTTTTTAATTTTTTTTTTATAGAATCATGTACATTAATTTTCTGTGTTTTCTAATTGTCTCTTTTTTTTTTTTACAGCGCTTACATGAACATTAAAAAATAATTATTAAACAGGCTCGGCCTCTGTACCGTTTCCATTGCTTTCTATCTCGACATACCCTCACTCTTTCACAGAGGAAGGATGTTTCTGTAACTATAACACAACGACTTGAACGTGAGGCAGCTCTGTTGTAATCTAACACACAGGTAGACAAACTGGGAGAGAAACAAAGAATGAATATGAGCATGAAGATGCTGAACAAAACAGACACTTGTGGTTTATGCATTTGCCACCTTTCTGTGTGTATGGTTTTAAAAATATTAAAATCAGTGTCATAAATAGAGGTTGTTGTAAATAAGCACCTGATAAAAATGGAATTGATAAATGAGTTAAGCATTTAAAGATCGCATGGATGAGTAAATGAATGGACGGATGGATAGATAAATGGATGAATGAATAAATGAATGCATGAAAAAATAAGTAAAAGAATGGGTAAATAAACGAGTGAGTGAATGAATGAATAAAATGGATATAAAAGTTAAAAGAACATTTCTCTCATTCTTGTTAACAATTGTGGATTAACTTTCAAAATGCACTGAAACTTGGATAGACTCCAGATCCTTAATAATCTTAAAGCTCTTGCCAAAGATATTTCTAGTAAGATAAAAGTAAATTAACATACATAGGTCTAACGTTGAAAAATAACTTCTTCTTGTATTAATAAGCGTTAGCTTCATTTTTCCTTTCTGAGCTTGGCAACTTCGACGACAGTTGCCAAAACATTCCCAACCAAAGTAAAATATAATCTGGCAGTGTTATTGCGCGATCTGGCATGAAGCAATTTCCCACAGGAAACTCTCCAGATTTTTAACAAAATGGCGGCAAAACCTGTTTAGAGAATATCAACTACACATTCTAATATTAGTGGGCCTCATACTCTTTGTCAAGCAACTTCCGAAAGGTAAAAAGTTATGACAATACATATCTTTTCGGCTTTATACTGAAGTTTCTCTGTTTTTGTTGCTTGTTCCAGAAATACAACTGGCGGCGAGGGCTTTCACATTAACCTGAAGGACGTGTTTTATCTGTGTCTTGAGTGCCAAGGAATACCATATTTTTTTTGTCAAGTGATAGCTGAATCTGGAATTAAAAACTTGTGCCAGAACGTTTAGCTGAGTGATGCAACTTTTGCCGGGTGCGGTGACATCTATTTGTGCAGACTCTCAACGTGCTTACTGTCAACAAAGGCCATAGATAGCCCCGTTTACAACATCATGATAGGGTTATCGGTAAAAATGAGAAGAGCTAACCCAAAGCGCTTACTGCAGAGCGGACTGATGACGTCACACATGCTGAGTGTGGAGCTATGCCCATGAGAGAAAGACACTTAGTTAACGCTTTCACGTCTTCATAATTTCACGAATGAACGAAATATATGCTGTCATTATCTCATAATTGCAAGTCTGCTGTGTTCTGTCCGTGCTGTGGCTCTCGATTAAAAAAAAAAAAAATATTTACAAAAAAAGATTCACTAGATCAGAATAGTGACCAACTCCATGAGTTGTCAAGAACGCCAAACATAGCAAAATAGTAACGTCTACATGGCCATGAGGTCTAGCGTTAGCACACCAGCCACAGGGTGTTTTGTTAAGGCGACTTCATGAGTCCGCTCTCCAGTATAATAGTATAAGCTCCTTGAGCTAATCCAAGAGATGAAAACTGGGCGGGATGTAGGTCTCCTTGATCAATGTTCTAAAGTATCACGGAATGCTCATTCAGCAAGTTGGCATGGCTCTGTATATAATTATTTTGTACTCGTTTCCAAACGATGCTCAGACACTTCAGAATGAACAAAAATACAGGATCTCTTGTTTATAAAAAAATATTTCGTCAGGATTCTCTGTATTTACTTTGTACACCCGTCTACGAGTCTCTGAATGATGTCTAGCTTCGTCTGAAAACAGAAAAATAGAAAACCTTGAGTTCACGGCCTTCCAGCACAGACTAACTCATTCAGGTGCGGTCTGTGACGTACTCACACACATTTCCCACGTTGTGTTTTGATGCACGTAGCCACCCTGAGGACCTACCCAGGCGATGGGCGGCTGGGAAACGCATCATGTCGCTCGTCTCAGGAGGCGCGTGTGGAAATACTCATACCACAGCAATAACAACACTCACGAGAGGCGCTCGGCGCAGACATGGGTAAGGATTATTACTGAGTTGACAGTTTTATATAACACTGATTCTCCCCATGCTGATTAAGAAGCAGGAGAGAAAGTGGCTAAATATCGGTCAGATTAGTCTATTTTCAAAGGGAGAGGCAGGATAGGAAAGAGAAGCATCAAAGGCTAGTTGATAATCATATACATTGTCTCCTTTAACAGGTCGTTTCCAAAATTCTCCATGAGTAAGATGAGCAAAATGATGGCTATTTGAACGAAAATGGTTTCAGTGACCGGGGTCACTTATTGCTGTAATTGAAATCCCCTGGGACAAATTCCACACTAGTTATCAATTATGCGTCTATGGCCGGGTTAGCTGGCATTAATGCAGCATTTTCCAACACGTTAGCATGTGTGACTGGTCAGGCATTGAATATGGTGATCCCAAAAGCCTATCTGACCTGATGCCCGTTATATAAAGTCGACGTGTCCGCAAGTTATTGTTGACTGATAGAACTAATTTTACTGTGAACGATATTATTTCAAAAGTTCGATAATCTATGCTAACTTGAATTCTATTTCGATGCGAGAGATATTATCGCGAGCTCATTTCTTTGTTGCTCTATCTCCACTTTTGGGCTGTATGGAAATATATGCGTCATATGAAAAAGGGAGAGTAAATCTACCATATAATGTATTTTTGGCGCCGGCTATTTGGGCCTACTGGTGCAGCTAGACCCGGGGGTCTATCTGTGCCTATTTTTGCGCCTCTTTCTCTCTGTCTGTGCGTAAGAAAGTTATTTTATCCAGTTAGTTATGTAACGTGTTGGGAGGGGAGGCTACCTCAACCCCTGTAGATTGCATATGGTAATTATTAGAATAATATTCTATTATGCTGTATTTTACTTGAGTAGTTTCAATAACAACCAAAAAAAAAATTCGGTAAAATAAAAATAAAGAGGACACATTGAAAATGAATGTGTTATGCTACCTAGATTTTTCATATTTATCTTTTTTATCTCTTACAAGTTACAGCGAAGGTAAAAGATCCTGTTGTAGATTATAATTCACCTTATATTTTCAGATCTTCATCTGTATATAGTTTTTATATTGGATGTAAATACTTCGAACTTACCTGTGTGGGAACTGTCTGCAGAACGGGTAGTTAGATCAGGTAGGCCATGTTTATTAAGTAATGAAATGTTTCACATGACATATTTATGAAATGTTTCACATGACATATTTATAAGAAAACATATTTGTATTTCTAGTTTCACATACCTGTGACATATTCTTTGCATTTCTACTTCAGAAATTTCACAATGCTTTCATTATTGTTCATAGACCTGTTATCACACGTCTCACTGTGTGAAGGGACAGGTATTATTATTCATATGCATATTTTTTTTTTTTTTCTCATGTGGAGGCATATTTCACTCGGCAGCTATCAATATTCAATGTTCGCAAAGTCCCAAGATGTATGTTTTTTTTAGGGCAACATGACTGTTTAAATAGATTTTTTTCAATGGGACCGGAATGACTAAACAGGGCACGGGATGAGTCTCATGAGCTAGAGAGAGCCTGCTATCATTACTAATACTCTGTATCATAATCTTTTTTTTTTTTCTTAGCTACAGTAAGAAAATGCTTGTAAGTACCCCCCGTATTGTACTTTATCAGGGAATGTAAGAACCTTTTTTTTTTTTTGGCTTGTCGTATGAGTTTACTGTCAGAGAAGTCCAAAACATGTTGTTGGCTTTTTTTTTTTTTTCCCCCACTTTTTAAAAATTATATGTTTGTAATTTATGTAAGCAAAAGTTCACTTTTCAGTTTTTGTTCATTCACGGTTATGTGTGAGGATAGAATGTGTAAGCCTATCTGTGTTTTCATCATTTTATTTTATTATATATGAAGTCTTTGTCCTGAGAAAGTAGAATTAAAGCCACTTTAAGGGTTGCCCAGTCTGGTGAGAAGATTTTTAGTGGATATAAATTTGGAATTTGGATACTTGCCCACAGAGCAGTGTCTCTGCCTGCTTTTCATCCAATTTTATTTTGAACTGCCAAGGGTTGTTTAAGGTGTGTAATGGATGCCCAGGACCTCTGAAATATATTTTCCTTTATCTGAGAAGGCTAGACATTGGGCTTTTCTACGCAGGAAGGGATGGGACTGATGAGTTGATGAAATAATTAAAAAATTCAGTATGATTTAAACCATGGCTTATTTTTTTTTTTTCCCGAGGAGCCGATGTCTAACACTTTTGCCCTAGTGTTCCCATTTGGAGTATTGTGTGCACATAAATCTTTAAATATGTCTTCATTTTGAGGTTGCATTGAGAGGATCTGTATATTCTATATATATTATGTAGTTGTATAGTATATAGAACTTCTTTGAGTCAGTCTCTGACTCGCCACATTTCCTTAGTTAAGAGTCTCAGTAGATTTACTCAGCCTTCAAAATTTACAGTGCATAATGTGAAACTGAATACCAACACCTAGAATATAAATATACTGGATTAAGTAAGCCAGATTTTACTGCAAAATTCAAAGTGATTCATCTTCAGGATCCTTTTTGTTTTCTGGATTCCACTGGGAAGTTCAGAGGAGATGTGAGGGTAGTGATATTCTCTCCC
>JBCAUA010108459.1:0-10080 GCA_038406235.1 Peronia verruculata
TAAAGGGGTCTGATGTTCCGACCACTTGCCAGCATGGTTCACATCAATATGTAGAATCAGTTGATAGATGCCGTATGCTGTGGATCGGGGATGAGTGAAAAAGTGGCGATTTATTCCGAGTCAGTGTATACATGTAGTTTTCACTACTAAAATTCAGTGATGGCCGATGCCATGGATGGCTCCTGACAAAGAGAACGGCCACTTATTGGTCCACGGTTGGCTGGAGCTTAGTGGGTGGAGTTGATTATGCATGAGAGGGAGCAGATGGCTGAGCTGGTGAAGTGGTTGGAACTGGACGTACAAAGATGTCTTTTAGCACATGAGATAGGTCTTCACATGACATTCTTATACTGCTGATAACAGTGAAGTGGGTAATTTCCCACCTTCAATAAAGTTCCCAATCATCTTAACTATACTGTGAACCACTCAATACTCACGCATTTATGCCCACATTGCAAAGTTTTGACCAACTAAGAAGCTGGTGACGGAGTCTATTTTCGAACTAAAGTGAGACAAGGTGACACTTGCGTGAATACCGTTACAAGCATAGGATATTTTCATTCATGCAAATTTCCTCAAGCTTAATTCATTAAACATAAGAGTGACATTATCTTCATACAATATCTGCTCCCTTATACAGTGGTCTCCGCCTAGGAACGTGCCGCTCAAGAGTTCGGTCCGTCTACGAACCCATCTCTGCTGTGAAACGGAATTTTCTCTAACTCCTTAAAGAAGCCGTTTGCAAATAAAAAATCCGCCTAAGAGCTTGGTGTCAGGCCAAGACACGTGAGCACTTATCGTGCAATTTCACATCTTATCGTCCACTTAAGAGAAAGCCACAGTGCTAGATGTGCAATAAAATGGGGACAGGGGTGGAGGGAACAGGTAGACAAAGGTAGGGAAATGATGATCGAAGAATGACTGCATAATCAGGCCACTATATGAACCAACCCGTAACCACTTCTTTGTTTGACAACATGTGGGACACCACTTGAAGACTCCAGTGGAAAAGCCAGATGCATCACATTTTATACAAAGAGAGTGAAAGTTTGGAAGTCGATAGTTTTTCATTGCATACCCTTTTCAAAACTCTCTTTTTAGTAGAGCTTAAATGGTTATTCCAAATTATTATTTTAGTTAAAAAAAAAAAACAGCAAAAAAACCCCAGCAGTGTGCTTTATAATGTTGGAGCAATGAATCACTTTTCACTAAAATGTGACATCTGGTTTTTCCACTGGAGCCTTCACTTGTAATTGGCTGTATGGATAACGAGGTTTAAGTTTACTCTCATGATTGGTCAGTTGTTTTGATACTTCGTAAACACCTGAAGCACTCGCAGTGTGTGCAATTATCTGTAGGATTGCATAGCAATACCAGCATTGTGTTTTCATTAAAAAATAACACCCTTGTGTGAAAACTCACTAGATGTTTAAACGCTAGACGTTATTGATTATTGACGTAATTATACACTAAGAAAAATCAGAAATTGTTAAATCTAATTACAACACACACACACACAGGGAAGAGGGCTGTAATTATTTGCATAGATAGATCTTCAAATAACAGTAACAATCAACTAATCACAGTAGTGAAGAAAATCTGTGGTCAGACACAGTTGCGTAACTTTTCAGTCTGCCTAAAAACCCGTCTGCCTAAAAGCCTGCTTCTTTTGTCTCCTGGTGAACTGGTTCATAGGTGGAGACTACCATACTTTTATATGGTTAATAAAAATATAGGGCTGATTTTCCTACCTGTGGCATGTTTGGCATAGATTTAAACTTTGTGATAACAACAGCAAAGACAGGCATAGAAACTGATGATTGGTCCTGTCCTTCAGATTCTGTATATATTCTGTGGATTCTCACCGGCCATCCTCTGAGAAGAAAAACATTTAATTTCTTCTTGATTTCCATTTTCTGAAATTACCCTAACCCTCAAGAATTGACAGGCATTACAAAATGTAACCATCAACAAAATTTCAGAATAATTCAAAAGCACAGGAGGTGACACTCATTTAGGTAATAAGTATAATCCCTAAGTTTTTATTTATTTAGATGCAAAAATTATATTAGGGGCATTCTAATTTTGCATGAACTGATATGACAGTGACTCTTGATTATTGTGGGGTTCTATTATTTATAAATTTCAATCCTTTTCTGTGAGAGCACCGACTGATCAGTTCTTTTCACACCAAGGAAGAGTGTGGGGAACAAACAGAGGAGGATGCTAATGTTTCTGGACTAAACTTTTGGTCAGAGTGGTTCACTAAACTTTGGACTGGGAAGAATAAAAAAGCACTAGTCTTATTTAGTTATGTACAATGTGCCAATACTGAACAATCACTTCCTTCATAAAATGTTTAAATGTGTGAAAGGATAGACAGTCATGGTCAACTAAATTGTGATTTCAATTCAAGTTAGGAACTTGTTTACCACAGAGAGCAACTGCATGCAAAATACTATATAAAAACAACAGCATTTGCAATATAAAAAAGTCTAAAGTAAAGAGTTGGTTCAAACTGCTGGGTTAAATGTATTGCAAGAAACTGAAAATGTTGAATCAGAGGTTTAACTATCAAAATCATTCTTTTTCTACACTCAGACATAGGTTTTACAATAGGTACAGAGATTGTGCCTCATGACTATGACCTTAGTGCCATATAGGCAATGCCTATGTTTTAGATATTTAAGGGGAATAAATTATGAAGGAAAGGAGATGTTGAATCAACAGCAAAGAGCTATGTTTTAAAGCCCCAAGATGTTACTGTGATGAAGTAGCAAAACCCCTAGTCAATTTACTACTATATATATATTTTTTTTTTTTCACAATTGAAATGCTTTGCTTTAAAATGTGAAGGCAAAATTAAATTCAGCTTTCCTTTCCATGTATTTGCACAGGCACACTGACAAATAAACACAGCATTAAAAAATTTTTAAAACATAAAGATATCTCTCAAAGAGCAGACAGCAGAAAAAACCCAACACTCACAGCTGAGTAAAATAATCCAGCAACATCCTCTGTACATGATCCTGCAGCAAGGATATTACAATATAGCGGCCTCCCACCTTCAAACACCTTACTATCTGTGCAAACATATGCTGGACATTTTCAACGACATCTGCATCCTCACTGACCAGCAAAGCATCCAGTGTACCTTTGTCTAAAACAGCATGAAAATGACCATCTGGATATGACATCTGAAAAGTAAAGTTAAAACTTAAATCTACCCTACTGGTGTTGTTACTGTTGAGTCCACTCACATCATTCGAATTCTGATCATTCGAATAAAGAGGAAGCAATAAATTTTTCCCACCTCTGTGCCTATTAAATGCCTCTCGCATAAACTAGAAGCCCTCACCATGAGTTTCCTTGAAACTGAACCGGTTAGCGCCTCCACAAAGGTAAAAATCAACATAAGTTATGTGTTCAGCGAGGGGTGGGAGTGGAGGTGAACAGTATAAGGGAATCAGCCTTGCTGGGCCACTGATCAACAGTATACAGTACAGATACATAAATGTATCACCCCTCATCCCACAGACCTTTCCCATTACAGATTTGCTCTAAATCTGATGTAACTGCTTGAACGAAACCAATTCGCGTAGGGGTGTATTTACGTTTCTGTTATAGAATTTCAGAGTAAACTGCAAGCTATCATCCCTGCGACCAAGTGGGCTTAGAATATTCTTATTAGATCAGACTGGCTGACGTTGACGGGGCAGCAGTGACTACAAAGAAATATGTCCCAGTGATCTAATGATGGCACAGAGTGAGAGCGCAATAGAGCTATCTGATATATAAACTAATAGATACATAGGCTACTTTAGCTTTCATTCATAGCAATTACAGCTCACTTGTACTCTCAACAGCTTGATTGCTGGTCAGTGCGAAACTTGTTGAGTGGGCCAAGTGGTCAGGTGAGTCTGCGGTATTATTCATATGGTATAAACAAAGAGACTGCACGTATTTGATACTCTCTTGCATCATGATATAGTTTCTTTTGATTGTAGTTTTGGACCACTTGAGTAGACTTGATTGGGCCATGTGGCCTTTGATTTCTGTTCTCTTCTGTTCAAAAGGATTTCATCTAGGGCATGAAATTTCTCACTGTTCTATTAGGTAAAGTTTCCTTTACCTTGTGAAGGAATGTCTATTGAGCTGGGCATACTTATTAATACATGTGTTATGGTGATCATTTGACAAAACTGGGGCTTGTAAGCACCAAGTTAAAGTGACATAGTGAGAAATATCACAGCGCAACGAGGAACCCCCATGAACAAATACAGGCATTACATGCAGGCATTTGCTTCACCTGTTGAATAAATCCGGAACGCGCAGTTAAGATGTCCCTGTAACGAATCATGGTCAAATATATTATTATGTTGGGTACACATGTTGTGTATGAATGATTGAACAGATCATTTACACTGAGCCTATGGAAGTGTGTGTGCATACACTAGCTATGGAGATATTGCATCATCGAACGTGCGTGAGATACTCTCTACCCATTTTGTGAAGAATGGTGTAGATCTCATGTATGCGTATTTCACCATGATGTATACTATTACGTCACAATTTTATGTTTGTTTGTACCGGATGTGACCCAGGGAGAATGCTTTAGCAACGACTATAGTGTTACGGAGAATTATAGAGAGAAAGAGAAAGGGAATTCTGTTCTTAGACAGGCCAGCACCTATATAAAGGCTCGAGCAGAGAGCAAGGTCTTCGCGGTAAGAAAATAGAGCGCAGAGAGAGATTTATGTTCATCGGAATTAGACAGCTGCCCTGAAGATGGTTGTCTCGATCAGTACAGATGGATCAAATCTTGAATATTTTATTCAGAATATTTACAAATAAATCAATAAGACAACCCAGGTTTTCATTTTCTTACCTCTGTGACATTTACTTTCTCAAATGTCATGTTGGGTCGCTTCTCCTTGTGTCGGTCTGTCATCTGTCGTATCACAATATCACTGATATCAATGTTAACAAGATTCTGCAAACCATTGTCATACATATTTTCACTCAGTGCAGAGTTTCCACAACCTACAATCAGGACCCGGTTTGATGGTGTGATGTATTTATGAATGACAGTGTGCAGCTGTGGATATTCTCCATACCTGCAAACAAAGATGCAACAAAAAAAAAGAAAAAAATCATGACTTCACAATATGACACAAAAATTTCTAAAACCCACTAGATCTAGATATATCGAGATCAGAAAGTGAAGATTCACCTTCAACTGCCAATTTTCTTGTTTTCATAACATGGTGAATTGGTGACCTATAATGTTGTCAGATTGGGATTTTAAACTGCCTTTCTGCTTACAACACAACAAAAATGAGAAATTGATGTATGGATCATATTCTGGGGTTCTGAGAGATGAATTTTCTTTCAGAGTATAAAATATTACTTTCTGTATGACGAGGATGCCCTGCTGTTTCCATACCGAATGTTCTGGATCTAGTCTAGATGAAGTAGATGTAGTCTATATATATTTTATGGATGGATTGTCCTCTTGAGCAAGATTTAGAGATCTAGATCCAGATCTAAACTTGAAATTTAGTGTTGAAGGCCGTTTTGGCCTGTTCACTTTTCCTCGTAGAATTTAGTGCTGCATGCATGACTAAGTACAGATGCAAGTGCTTTTTCATTTGTTTACCCCAGGTTCAGTATATATTATTATACCAAATAATTGAACAACCCTGCTGGGACCCTCGACCAGCGCAAGTCCACCCTAATGCTAACATGTAGGCCTAGATCCAACGAGCGGGTGACGGTCCTTCCTAACGCTAACGTATGATTATGAGACCCTCGACCAGCGCAAGTCCACCCTAACGCTAACAAGTAGGTCTCACGAGCGGGTGACAGACAGGCCTGGGGTAACAAACGAAAAAGCGCCCAGATGCATTTTGGGTCATAGGGCCTACAGGATCTTAATCATCTATACTCTAGTCTAGTCTAGATCTAGATCTAGTCTCCCAATCTAGATCTGGGGTTCTGACAATTTCTAGCCTAGATTCAAGGACTCCAATACTGCCAAAAAGGGCAAAAGCACATCCTGTTTGTTTTCAATAATGGTTAAACCATGTGTGTTAACTGGCACTCATCAGTCATTACTCACCACTCAAAGGGTATCTTTCCTCTCTTCTTGAAAAATTGATCCCAATAGTCCGGCTGACTGAACTCAGTGTGACTCGTGGGCAGCAGGTCCATCTCAGCAGTTTTGAAATCTTGACAATTATCAAATGTGCATAAAGTGGCTGGTGTTCAGAAAACTTCGCTATATCGGCAAGATGAACAGTGTTGGTGAGCCAGTCAATTTTACTTGCTCCGTTGGATTAATTTAGACTTGTCAGTGTAGATTTGAAGCCATGATTCAGTTGCCACATCAGGATATTTCTAGAGTTATGTCCCTTGCAACACAGTCCCTCAAGTCTAAAACAGTTATCTGACGGCTTAGAAACAACATCTGCATGTCAAATAACTAATTTAAGGACACATTTTTAAACTGAAATAATAGACGTGTATTTTAAATTGCCCTATTTTGGTACTTCAGATAAGGATAACAATTACACATGTGTATTTCATTTCATTTTGAGATTCCAGTCTTAGTTTTGAAATTAAGCCTTCTTTTTTCTGTTTCCGATTGCCATTTAGAATATTTTTTTAGATAGTCGAATAATTCTGTAATTACATAAATTGAACCAAGAAAATATGTCATATTTGCTAATTAAACTAACTTGCGCTGAAAGTTTGACCAAATATTATTATATGAACTACTGTAATGATAACAATGCTAATGATAACAATATGGACATGGAAAGTGGAAGATAAAACATTTACAGAATGATTCGAGCCAGTTCGAACATTATTATTATTAATAACCTACTTACTAGGCATGAAAAAATCAAAAACAAAACAAAACAAAAAATCAATGAAGTGTCTTTTAATAATATGTGAATTCTTTTTCCTACCATCGCGAACTGGAACTGATTATGGGACTTTGTGTTCCTGCGGTGGCAAATGTTGGTAGTTTGATTTGGTTATATGAATACTTTGATCTCTGTAATTAAAAATATCTGGCTATCAAAGGCTGAACTGTGTGCTGTGATGAACAAGGCCTGTCCAATCGAATGCAAAAATAGCAGGGCTAGAAGAATACATTGGCAATGGATTTCGGTGCTTTTTTGAGGAGAAAAGAGCAAGAGCGACAGCGGTATATGACTGGTATGATATATTCTCATATACTCTGACGTTGACTGGTAACTGGACTCAAGCTTTTAACATTTCAACGGTTTGATTGTACCAGATTGGCTGTTCGGTGCCTCATGGATGTAATAGGCTACATAGATCTACAACCGGCAGTCTGTTGTAGGCAGGTTTCTAGGCCTAATTATAGTTTCTAGATCTTAATCGATACGCAACTAGATCTAGATGTAGTCTAGAGCTAGGCACTACCGTGGTTTTGTGGTCCTGAGGAATCGACGATACCCCCACCCCAGTGCACAGCCCTGAAGTCGCGAAGTACGAATCGATACTGCGGCCTATTCAGTATACCAAATAATAGAACAACCGCGCTGGCTTAACCTGCTGGGACCCTCGACGAGTGCAAGTCCACCCTAATGCTAACATGTAGCCTATGTCGGATGAGTAGGTGACGGTGTGTCCTCCCTACTGCTAACATGAATGAGACCCTCGACCAGCGCGTCCACCGTAACGCTGTTGATGAGTAGCAATATGAACAGAAAGAGAAAATGATCTAGATCTAGATCTAGTCGGTAGGCCAACGGACAGATCTCATTGAGATCTTCAACTCCGCATTCTGCAGAGATCTATGGGGTAGATCTATTGTAGATCCAGTAAGAGAAAGAAATAGATCTAGATCGAGTAAATCTAAGAGAGCTTACATAGAAATAGTAAGGTCGCGCCGTCACCCGGTCACCTTGTAATAATGTAATTCCTTAAAATCATATGCAGGTCTAGATCTCTTTTGAGAAGGGTTCACTAGTCTGAAGGTTCACTAGTCCGAACTTAGTCATTTTCATTCAATAGGACAATATGATGCATATTTTTTTGACTGAACAAACATTTCTAAATGTACGGGTATCTTAATATCTTATTTTTATTTTGTGTGTGTGCATGCGTTCACGCATGCGTTTTTCTCTGCTGTAGTAACCAAATCGAAGAATATTCTCCTAAAAACACTGAGTTGTTTTCATTCAAAAAGATTATCTGGTGTTTTATTATTAATTTTATATTTTGACTGTACACAGAAAAAAGATGTTAACAATCCTCATAAATATGAACCTTCGGACTGGTGAACATTCGGACTAGATCTAGATGTGGGCCTAATTTAATGTGAACCTTCGGACTAGTGGGACGTCCCATCTCTTTTACTATGCGACCTTTTTGCTGTGTATCTGTAGTTCTAGATCTAGAAAATAGAGGAATAAAAACAAAGACACGATGAACTGATATGAGATTCAGAACATGAGTCACAAATTGTAAATGATTTCTTCATGAAAAGCTAATCTCATATGATGTTGATGAGTCTTTAGAAGGCTTCCATTTTTTGGGAAGAGATGGCAAACTAGCACATGTCTGTGATCCGAGAAAAATGTGGCCACACCGCACTTTGAGCGGGAGCATTTTTACCTGCTTGCTACGTGATTGCCGCATTTTTTGCCATTTTGGCATTTTTATTCCACATTTAAAAAAAAAATATTTTAATTATGGAAGTGAATAGATTTTTTTTTAAAATTTGGTTGACTTTTTTTACCTGGCATGAAAACAAAAGAAATAACTCTAGTGGTTTCTTTACTGCTACAATTACAGTCGACCTCTAAATAGCTGACAGCACTTAATATAAATAATCAGAATGTAAACAGTCGCCTAACAGATGTCTGTACCTACAAAAAAAAATTTGTCAGAATGTAAGAGAAAAGCCATTGTATACATATCCCTTGGTACGCATATTTTGCCTGGTGAGGAGACTGAAGGTGACGAATGATGATTCTGGGTCAGATTGTGTGAGTGAGCCTGAACCGAATTCTGAGACGTCAAGATCAAGGAGTGATGATGACCAAATCTGGCTTCATGTCCTCAACAGAGATAAATGTCCAAGATACTCATTTATTATTTTGCCAGCTTTTCTATTCCCACAGAAAACATGTTCTTTGGCAGTATTGTTGTTAGATTATGAATGTCTATATTTCAGTGACTGTTCAAGCAATTTTCAATGCTTTTTAAATTGATTTAAAACTGCCGCCCATATTTGTCATCATTGTTATGCTCGAAAAATGTTCAATGTTTTGTCAAAATTCAAAGTAATTATGACTTAAGTGCCATTGTTTCATTGAAACTATGCACTTCAAGTTTAATCCAACATTGAGTCTTAAGTTTATCCAAACTTTCAAACAAGGCATAAGTTCAATTATATGCAGTTTATATGCTCTTCATGTGTATGTTTTAAAACAAAACCACTGAGGAAACACAAAAGTAATTTTTTGGTTCAGTTTCTAAAAATGTGTAATCATAATTAACTATATGTCCACGAGATTTCAGGTTATTGTTACATAATGTCAGTTACACGGCCAAGGATGTGACCTCTAGGTTTACAAACACATTTTTGTGTAGGGATAGATATCTGAATACAACAAGCCATGTAAAAAAAGATATAATTTAAACTTCATAACAAACCCCAGGCGCAACATTTTAGGCGTCCGAACCTAATGGCAAAGACTCATATAACTTGTTTCCCAAGTTTTTTCCAGTTCCACTGATATATGGCGGAGGTATTTAGCCATTTTCGAGAAGCCAAAATCCAAGATGGCAGTCACTTGAGATTGAGAGTCAATTTTTTTCTTCACTGTTTGCCTCTAGTTTGAACATACTAAGTTGATGGAAAGAATGAAATAGCCTATTCATAATAATGAAAAAAAAATCACAGCCCCCCCCAATAAATTGAAATGGTTGATGAGGAAAATCTCTGTGATCAGTGGGATGAAATAAGAATTTAAGAAAGATGATTAATTTGAAGAAAACATTTTGGACTTTACATCTGGAAAAACAACCCCCCCC
>JBCAUA010108470.1:0-10079 GCA_038406235.1 Peronia verruculata
ACAGACGTGGGCAACTGATACCCAACTGTGTTATAGGCTACTCTTTATTTTGATTGAATTTACAGAGTTTTAATTTATTATTTAATGCCGAACTATCATTAATTTTGTCCGCCATCACTTCCGTGCGGGACACTTTATTTCGAATCCAATGCCGGCTGTCACTGCTTGAGTCGGTGGATGCCTTGAATACCTTGAGTGATTTTGTGGTATCTGATGCCCAAGATCTAGAGAGTATCTTGGATTAATTGATGAGATAGAGAACTGTTTTGGACAGTAAGGAGAAAGATTGAGCGGGAAAGTCCTCAATTGTAAAAAGAACGAGGAGCTCCATTAGGTAAGGAAATAGTATTCGTTGCATTGTGGATGTTCGATATAGTCGTGTTTGCATCAAGTGTGGTGTACTTTGTGTCTCATTTGTGTTTTTATTGTCAATTGATCATTTTTATCTATATCCCCCGTTCGTAGAACGGTCACCTTGCTTGTTTAATAGTAATAATAAACAGGTTCTGATGTCTCTGTCTGTCTTGATTAATGCCTTCTCTCTTCTCCTGTGTTCCTCTATCTCTGCTTAGGTGTGTGTTCCATTCTCCCCCCCTCCCCCCCCCCCCCCCCCATCCCTGGTCACAACCTTTTGTTCATTGGTATCTTTTTGATCTTTCCGATTATCTTTGTCTCTATCCTTTTTCATTCTCCCGTTTTTTTTTTTTTTTATCTTTCTCTTTCTTCTGCTTTCTTGATCTTGCTCTATCCCTCTCCCCTCATCTGTTTTTCACATTCCGTCTCCGCCTGTATGTCCCTTTGTGATAGCCTGTCCATTGCCTTTTACATTGCTTAATAATCATTATTCTACACCTTACTATACTTATTAATATGAAAACATCACTTTACGTATTTGGTGCGATATAGCCGAAACATGGTGCAGATTTGCCGTTAAATAAAACCCAGGACCAAACCCATTCTAATAGCATTCATTTTGCACCCAGTTTCACCTCTCTTAATTCTTTTCCAATCTTTTTTTTTTTACTCCATATACTTCGATTGGATCAGTTTGACTGACTCCAGCAGTTTACACTGTAATTACTGCGTGTGCTCTCTCTATGTCAATATGTTACCCTTGTGAGTGAGTAACGTTACCCGAAACTGTTCTTGGGCTCGTTCTGTCGCCACGCGTACGTGTGAGCAACAAAGCGTGAAGGTACGACATGCAAGGTGCTCAATAAAGCGCAAAGGGCTCTTTTGTGTCGCATGTCGGTAATATAAATATGATTTATTATTAATAATAATGGTCCTTCTTACCTCATGCGGAGTTGTGCACACAGTTAGTTATGTAAAACTTCTAGCAGTAACCGCTGATCAACTGGAACATGTTTTGGCAATAACTGAGTGGCTGTGTCCATAGACCAGAGCTCTGTGATCTGCGAGTTTTGCATTGATACAGTAAAGGACTGGTTTTCACCCAGACTTAAAACGCCTCTTTACCAGACACAAAGGCTGTCGAACAAGTATTTTGCAAAGAAGGGAGGAATCGTTTTCCTTCCTCTTTGCTTGGAATCTTAAGCTTAGAAATATTTGACCGTAATTATTGTGATGAAGTAATGAAAATTTCCCGGATACCAGTGGACGCTCTCATTTTCTTTTCCTTTTTTTTTTTTTAAAATGTGCATGTCAAACAAAATACCACACAAGTGATCCCCCTCCCCTACCCCACTTTTACAATGCTTGCTTAAAAAAAAAAAGATAAACAAGAACGCTAGTACGCAGCCAAGGGAAATGTGTTGCAAAGGAAATAATTCGTCGTGTGAAAAACTATCCTCATTTGAAGAAAATTCTTAGCTTTATAATCTGTAAATGTGCACCATGTCTTTGAGTAAAGTCCATTTTCAGAAACTCTTTATTATTTAAAAACAGTAAATTCCAAAGGATGGCGTGGACTTAGTTTTGAAGCAAGGAAAGCAACAAGATGTCAATGCCAGACCGATTCCTAGTCATAATTATTATAACTGCACCAAGAGAATTAGGAAAAAAATTAGTGAGGAGTTATATCAGACAAAGGACTAAAGAAATTTAAGTGACGTTAACTCTAAGGATGTCAATGTAAAATATAACAGTGGCCTTGGTCTGTGGTGTGAGTAGAGTGCAGTGGTATTTGCTGGTGTGCCAAAATCGTTTGTACATGCTCGGACATGAACAAGAGCCTGGGACCTCTGGACATTTCTTTTGATACTTCCTCTTTGCCCCTCTCTTGTCGGCCCATTCTTTCTCTCTCTCTCTCTCTCTCTCTTTCTTCCTCTCTTCTTTTTCTTCATTTCCCGTCGGTCCCCCATCCACCTCCACCATTTCCCCGCCCAACACCACTCCAAGCAGAGCCTGGAAGACAGAGGATATCACATTTCTATGCTATTGCTGTATTAATGGCCGGGTCATATGGAAATTACCAGACACAGACCAAGAGGTCACAGCCTTGCTGAGCTATATGAATATTCATTGCGTCTAATCATTTACCGCTATGTGGGGTTTCTTATGTGAGCTAATACTTTGAGGCATGGGAGACTTTATACAATAATTATATTATGTCTGACCAGTAGAGATGCCTTTCGTCACCGTTAACACAATTTTCCAAGTCATTTTTTAGTGAATTCGGGAAAAATCAGTAAACTCATTTTGCTCGCTCATTCAAAGATAGGGTTTTGGCAGAATTGGAATTCCAACGTTTGCCTTGTCTCCTTTGGGAACATGATCTTTTGTATTTCTGACCATTAATTTGTGAGTTTTTACTACAACCGTGACGTGGTACTTAGTCGGATTATATTTGTCTTTTATGTATTATGTCTGCCCCTGCTCTATTAGCAAAGCTAGCCCTAGGCTGTCTTATCAGTCATTGTCCCAGGGAAAACACTCAAACACGGCTAAAAATATATTTCAGTCAATCTATTGCAATCAAAAATCTATTTTCCTCGATGCCAAAACAGGGGTGATGTATTAGAGAACACTCTATCTTTCTCAAAGCTAGAATCTGGCACCGTTTTCACCTCCACTCCTTATATAATTGTCTTTGATCACGCGGTGTCGAGCCGGAGCTTGATAAACGATGGATGAGCACACAATGGTATGGGGATTGGACGATGGAAAGTGGGGATAGGACTAGGGGGATAGGACTAAATGATAGAAGCGAAAGGTGGGTATAATTCTGATCAAGTTCATGGTAATCTTGTTGTATTATTTCTTTGCGTAATCTGAAGTTCACCAATCTGATCAGATAAACGACAACAACAACTACGACAACAACAACAACAACGATAGCGACAACGACAACAGTAACAATGCCTGCAGCCGCAAAGACAACTAGAAACAGGGGAAAACAATCCAATGTTAGTGCATTTAAAATCAAAAACCTATCCTTGAGTTGTCCATAAGCACATAACCCTAGTGCTTATTCTCCTTCAGCCACACCCCCATTCATGTCTTACATGTACCTCTGAGAAATAATTTAACGCAGAGCTCTTCTTATCTGTACCCCAACCATTTTGCATTCATATGAAGAAAAAGGCAATTTACTTAGGTAATTTGTCAGCTTATAGGAATGAGATAGAATAAATTGCAATTCCTTCGTGGTCTCAAGAGACAGCACAAAATCGTAAGCCCAGGATTTCTTCTCTGGAGGGGGTCTACAGGGGAGGGTTTCAGCAAGACAATGCCCTATCTAGGGACGCCTAGATGCTGATCAATTAAAAAAAAAAAAGAAACAAGAGAAATGGATACAATAAACCGAACGTGCTTTTTAGGCAGTCATGACATGTACACTCGAAAACTGCACAGGACAACGTCTCAAAGACGTGTGACCCTACCAGTGCTCAGATTTTATGGTAATTATCTTTCATTTGTTTCAGTTTTCTAAGTTGTCACGTGATCGAGGTTGCCCGCTTCAGAGGTAAAACAATAACAGTAGCAGCACCATCACTGCCACCACCATCACCACCAACAACATCAACAGCAACAACAAACAACAACAACAACCAGGACAGTGACCCCAATGCCAAGCTTCGTTAAACAAGCAGAAACAAAAAAAAAAAAAAAATGCAAAAGCAATAACGCTCATATCACTCGTGAACTACAGTAACAAGTGCAATTACAAGAACAAAATTAAACACATGAAGAATATTAACAGCAACTGCCTGGCAGGCTCCTGCTCAATTTGTGTTCACTATTGCGCCATTAAATTCATAGCAATGCTCTATCGTTCTTTGACAAGTAGACTGTATTGCTGCAGTTTCACTTTATCGTCAACTACCCATTCAAATACAAGATCTCACACTGTTGAAAGACATTTCATCGCTTCACGTTTTCTTACAGGAATACACTTTGTTGTCTCGACATCTTAGAAGTGAGATAACAGCGTCAAAACACCAACTTTCTGCTACACAAATTTTCCGGCTTAAAACACGTTTTGTTAAAGCACTTCAGTATTGATGTAATTATTAGCCAGCCTCCATCAGTTGATCTGCTATCGTTACACTTATCTTGACACCGCAGGGCGTGTCACCTCAGGTAATAATTGGCCCTAGCCAACCTCCTGAGACTCCAGTAACCAAAGTAATATATATAAATATATATATCACTCACGATATAGTGTATACTCTCACGATCTATCTTATGGCTGTGGTCTCAAGTTTCACATCTACAATTGTGATATCAACTCGAATCAATACACTGCACTTACAGCACCTTTTTGCCCATTAACAATACGCCATTGTCGTATTCTCTGCTACATCGCTTTGGCACATATTATTTTTATAGGTTTAGGAGGTTACAAGCATGGTTAGCTTCTCGGCCTCCTGAGGGTGGTTACCTGGTGCTATGCAGATTCGTGTTCAGTGGTTGATTATTCCAATCTTTTATCAGTCAATGTAGCACTAATTCAGTGGACATCGACAGACAGGCCTGAGTAAGGAGATGTTCCTGAACAATTAATTGCAATAGCGAATAACTAAGTATAGCAGTTTTTTTTTTTTTTTAAAACGTACTTTACTAGCCTCAAAGTAACGTTATCAACGATAAAACACACGCAGCAAGGCGTTTCTTGGTGTATCAAGACGGCGAAAGAGAAAGGCTTCGTCAGTCGATTATGTATTTGTCAAAATTAAAGTTATTTATTGGCTCACCTTTGCACGAATGCAAACCGATGTAGTTCTTGGCTGCTGTTGAGAGGATACACGTCAAAGACAAAAGATTGATGCGAACAATTTGTTGGCGTATTTCAAGAAAGCCAACTGACTTAAAGGCCAGCCATGTCCAACAACGGCTTGCTGACTCAGTGATAATCTTGCGACAGGGATTTATGAAGTGAGAGAAAGATACATGTACCATCAGATTCTTCAATTCAGTGCTCATGCTGTTCCATACTGGGTGAGGGAAATACGATCGTTGCAACACGCCGGCCGAGGATTATAGCCAGAATCATTATGCAAGACAACTAGTCTATGTCCTATTGTGCGGCAGCAGGGGACGACAGCCAGCCTAAGTAATTAGCACAGCATCAGTGCAGAATGTAGACTGCTTCAATCATTTGCATAACTGAAACGAGCCATAGCTTTGGGAGCAGTACTCAATTAAAAAAAAAAAATGATACTAGATATTACATTCAAGGTAACGTCTATTTTTTGTAAATTTGAAAAATAGCTTTGCAACATCTAAATTGGTCAGTCACTGTCACTGTCATTATTGCTTTTTCTATCCTATCTATCTATCTATCTATCTATCTATCTATCTATCTGTCTGTCTGCCTGTCTGTCTGTCTGTCTGTCTGTCTGTCTGTCTGTCTGTCTGTCTGTCTGCCTGTCTGTCTCTTACTGCACTCGAATCTGAGAGGAAACAGCGCACCAAAATCAACAAACAGCGCACCAACATCAACAAACAACAGCACAACAATAGCAGTAATAATAGCAACAGAGCTGCTAGATGTAGCTGTCCAGTGCACCGAGAGAATCCCGTCTATATTGGAAAACGTCTTTTATTATATCAGTTAGATGAAGCGCACTGTCTCTTCTGATCTACTGTTTTTAGTTGTCATCAGAGCCGAAAATGAAGCTTATCTCTTAATGTGGCTTTCGAAAGAGAAGTCAAAATGGTGCAAAGAAGTATTATGCGGCATCCAGACTATGTAAACGGTTATTTAAATCCAAGAAATGTTTCTTATGGCTTCAACTGAGAATGAGAATTCGATTTTTTCACTGTATACACTTTATTATCTTTAAGATATCGCGAAACGGCGCTGTGCTGGAGGTTGGAATCGCAGGACTCTCTGGGAAGGAGAGGAAAGAGAATGCTCGTGTTTTACAGGAACATAATTTTGCAAGCCCATTTCTCTGTTGCTCTATCTCCATTATTCGCATTTTGAGAATAATAATATTTTATGTTTAGCAACTCTTTTTGCAACATAGAAGATAGAACAAAATGATTTTCAAAATCTGCCTATTTGGGCAAGTGATTGATGAAATAATTACATTATCTAGTAGATTTACTATCCCTCTTTCATATCACGAGCTCAGTTCTTTGTTGTCCTATCTCCAGTTTGTGGGAATAGGAGATACGTGTGTCATGTGAAAAAGGGATAGGTACCATACACTTTAGTCATTTCACCTATCACTTGCCCAAACGGGTATATTTTGAAAATCATTTTGCCTGCTGAACACAACTCATCAATTTTCTCAAAATGTGAAAAATGGAGATAGGACAATAAAGAACTGAGCTCGCGATATGACATACACTGTATATATCACCAAATAGTCCAAAAATGAAGATAGGAGCTCACGATTTGCCAATGCTGCTTTGCCTTGGAAACTTCTTTATCGGGAGAAGGGAGATTTAGTTTTGTTACCTGTCTTTTCTTTAATTCTTTGAGTCATTTCAACACCACACCGACACAACACCATCTGTAGTGAAGGGGAAGATCGAAGGAAAGCGAGCGAAAGGAAGACAGCAAAGAATGTGGACGGCTGACATCAAGGACTGGATGGACCAATCTGTCTGTGGAGAAATGCACCAGAAGAGTAGAGGATAGAGAGAGATGGCGAGTCATTTCACGTCAACCTCGAAAGAGATGACACAGAGAAGAATAACCTCTGTTTTAATACTGGGATCTAGTGAACGAAATGCAGTTGTTAAAGAAAGACGTGATGTGCAGTTTTTAAAGAAAGACGTGATGGAATTGTTTGTGTGGAAAGCCTGACAGTGTCAGCTGCACTGTTGTAGCATCAGGGTTTCTGTGAATCAATATTGATGAATATTCAAGAAATAGCGGTCTATGCTTAAAACATAGGGTATCATTTGACCTCTTTCTCACTACATAGTATTTTATTTCGGAAAGAACTAAAATTCAAAAGCAAAGTATAGTGAGCGAGTCTTTCAAGGTACTCGATTAAACGCTAAATGTCACAATACTCGTATCCTGACCTATACCCTCAGTTTAACCCTGGTCCTAAATCTAACCTCAGGAATAATCGCCGACCCCCGCTTCACTGAAGCCATTTGGTCTGATGTGGAACTTTTTTCCTGCTAAAGTCTAGCATTCAGATCTAGAACTTACACGATCTTTCCAGTGTCCTGAGGGAAATCAAACGAAACAATTTGATTTGTTGAAAAGGAAAAGGTGGTCGCGCAATATACAATTGAGTCTGTTTTTACAATCTGGTCGAATAAGGGCGAGGACAATAATTAGTGTGAATAAGGGCGAGGTCAATAATATGTGTGAATAAGGACGAGGGCAATAATTAGTGTGAATAAGGGCGAGGGTAATAGTGCGTGTGAATTATGGCAAAAGCAGAATAAGGGCGAGGGTAATAGTGCGTGTGAATTATGGCAAAAGCAGAATAAGGGCGAGGGTAATAGTGTGAATTAGGGCAAACGCAGAATAAGGGCGTGGACAATAGTCATTGTGAATAAGGACCACAACAATAGTCAGTGTAAGGGTGAGGGCAATACCCAGGGTGAAATAGGGCCAAAGCAATAGTCAATGTGAATAAGCAAACTGTAATGAGAAAGGCCTTTTGTCAAAGCCAGGCGAATGTAGAGACGAGACAGGAACTGGGGTGTCCCAACGGGAGTTAGGTCCCTTGGTGAAACAGATACAGAGAGGAAGTAGATCTAGTACTGATCTGGGAGAGGTAATCGTGTGCGACTGGGTAAGCGTTACAGACATGGGTAGCCCGATGGATCCAACCGACTGTGATAAAGTAAGGGAAGGTTGATTCTGTTGCTCCTGAATTTGATAATTTTATGTGAAATCAATATTATTGTTTTATGGTTTGGGGGAGGGAGCGGTGTGTGTGTGTGTGTGGGGGGGGGGGGGATAATCACATTTATTATTAGAAGTGTCGCAGTTGCAGGATGTTTAGGATCAGTAAGATCCTACGTTGTGTTGGTGTCGCAGACATGGATAATCTGATGTAGGGAACGGGTAGTCGCAAAAGTAGAGGGAGAGAATGGGGGAGGGAGGCGTAGAATTGCCGGTGATTTTGTATAGCAGTAGATTGACTGCGTTTCTACCAGATATCTTGATTCAACACACAGTTTGCAAGTAAAGGGACTGTATCCATGAAGGATGACAGGTGAGAAAGTTGGAGGTGGAAAGGGACAGTGCAAGAAGCGATACAGAGAATGTCTTAATTTCAAGTTCGGACACAGATAAATGGAAACATCGTTGGCCTGGGCCCTGGAATATACATTGGTAGGGAGATTTAATGTCCATGTCTGTATAATGCAGGCACCAGCCACCAAAGCTATTGGAAGAAGTTAGAGAACAGATGATCATAATAATAATAATATAATAATGATAATAATAATAATGGTCATGATAGAGAGCATTTATGTAGCGGTTATCCTCGGACAATACAGGCTTTAAGCGCTTTACAATCTAGTATTACCCCGGCTGACCCAAAGAAGACACACAGAAGCGTTTTCAGCTTGCCGGCAAACATACAGTGTAGCTCCCAGTTAAACGCTCTAATCTGTTTAAATATATCAATATTATTATCAGTCACTGTCTATAATAGGGTACCCATTTAAACTAAGATTGCGTCAGGAAATGTGTGTAAATTGTCTTTGCCAAGGGCAAAATGTCGGGACCAGTCAGGATTTGGACCTGGAACCTTAGATCCCGAGGCCGACGGCCCAACCGCTTGGCCACCGGCGCACTATAAGTCCGTTTCGCTCTGACGTCATAACAGGAGATTTATTTTGAGTGTCTCTGCTACGTTCGTGATTCAGCGCAAAATCCGACTTAATATGGAATAGATTTGCCAAGAGAAAGCAGAGTATTTGCCAGTTTTAATCTGAAGTTCTGTAGCGCCAGAAGTCGGATACCTTTGTAAATGCTTCGAGCCCCTTGAGGTTTTGGGGTTAGGGGGAGGGGGCGAAAGGCAATTGTCCCAATTTCTACAGTAATCATGCATATCGAGCAGGAGCGGGAGAATGGATGAGTGGAGAAGGTCCCTGATTTCGGAAAAGCCGTTCCTCGTTGAAAACGTGTGTAACGCTAAGATTAGAACCTGCCGGCATTTTTTCCAGGAACTTGACGGTCATCTGGCTTTTCAGGTAGAGAAGGCCGACGCCTAACCATTTCGAATGCGAGTGGATATAGTTTGGAGATCTAGTGTATGCGTCGCGCACGATAGAACCCATGATATTTAGAAATCGGATGAAGAGAAGGCAGAGGGCGATATTTCCGAAGTCGAAATTTGCACCCGCAAAAATTATTTTGATTAAATCGGGCACACACTTGAAGCCGAGATAATCGTATTTTGTTGGGATTGAAAGGTTACGTACATTAAAAAATGCGGAGCTATGTTTCCTCAGAAGTCGGATACAGTCCGATTTGGGCCCTTGGAAAACAGCTAGGGAGAATAATAATTGTCCTGGTCTGCGCTGTTATCTCACATATCGGGGACGTTAGTGAGACCGTTCAAAATTTCTACGCTATTAAGAAGTGTCGGAGCTGTACCACTGGTGTGCTAGGATAGCATAGGAATAGCAGGGGAAAGGGGGAGGGGATGTGTGTGTGTGGGGGGGGGGGGGGGGAAGAAAAA